>KN469281.1:103313-118487 GCA_000787095.1 Periophthalmodon schlosseri
GGAAATTGAAAGCTGTGGCAGCAGAAAAGTGAATTAGGAGAATGATGTGGGACTCACGCTGTCCTTTTCAGAGATGGGTTCTGAACAGAGCCGCCTGATTTATAACTTTTGTTCATGGCAGAAGATACAGAAATACCTGATGTAATAAATTAGGTTAACAATGATTTAATCTATTTTCCGGGTTTAGGATGAAGAAAGAAAAGAATGTGAGTCACAATGTTTTAAAGACAGACTGCTGTGCATTTTCATACCTGATTAACCAAAAAAAAAAAAAAAAAAAAAAGAGTAGGAAATATGTAATTAACTCAAGCACTCACACAATCATAAAATGATGATTAAGCATGCAGGGGCTGCTCCAGCACCCTTGGGGTGACATACCATTATTTATCATTAAACCCAATTCTAGCAATGGAATTTTAGTGGCATTAAATTATGTAAAATATGCTTAATAATAAAATGTAAAAATGTACAATTCCAGTAAATGCCTCGTTGAGTGTTTAAAAGGGTAATTTTGAAAGTAATAGGTCATCTTATAGTCTTGTGGAAATAGCTCAGTTCAAGACACATTAGTCTCCTTCTGACAAATGGTAGACTTTAGATAATGCGACACAGTATACTGTGATACGTCTAATAGTATTTTAATGACAGCTTTAATGGTGAAGACAAATGCATTTATCTGGGGAATTATTTGATCATTCTGATCTGGTAAAAAGTAAAATGAAAGACCAGTTTGAGGTCGGGTTGTTCCATCTCGGGGGATAGAGATCCTACCTGAGATATGCAGAATGCCCTGGGACACTTCTGAGTAAATTAGGTGCAGACTACCCATGGGAATTATGTAAATACGCAGATGACTATAGAAGAACTAAAAGTGAATCTGGAGCAGAGTTAAAATTCAGTACAAAGGACAAGTTCTGAGACAGTTGTAGAGATAAAAAATGTGGTAAATGTTACATAGTTTGTTTTAAGTATTATCTAAAAATATAATATAGTTGAAGTACACACTCACATTTTATACACCTATAAAATTCACATATGACAAAGACACAGGCTATCAGTTAATGGGCAGTCACCTTGAAAGGTCTGAGAGCACTGCCCACTTTAGTGCAGCAGTTCCTCTCTGCAATTTCCAGGTGTCTGCTCCTGCGTCGAAGCACCTGCAGTTTCCCCTCCAGATCGTGAAGGCTCCGTCTGTCTCGGGAGGACAAGGGACGGCCATCTTTACACTGTCAAAGAAAGACAAATAAACTGAATAATACACATTAAAATGTAAATAGGTCTCATATAGAAGTCCCCCAACAGTATATCTATAGAAAGAATGACTAATGTAATACTCATTAAGCTGAATTGAAGGTTACCACTAGCAACTACAGCCTAATAACCACAATTATATGATTTTTCTTCCAGCAGTCTTTTTCCACTGTGCCAGTCAATATAGGAAGCTGCTATCCCCATCTATAATTGCATGCAAACTGCACTGTGAGGCCAGGTAGAAAGATAAGGAAAATCAGCTGGAGGTTATGCACAAGTACAGTAAAATGCATGACTAGACTTGCGGATGATTATATTAAAATGTCGAAAAAGTGTGTTTGAATTACACACACCTTGGATTTGAGGTTTTCTATCTGCTGCTCCACATCATCCATGTCCTCGGTGTTCTCCAGGCGCTCGTACGTTACACTGCGCGTGCCCTTTATCAGATTCAAAGGCAGAATCGACATGCCATATGCCTGCAACAGCACAATTACAATCATATGTTATTGTCATATGGCATCAGATCTCACCCACTCATTCCTCCTCAGTGCCTATACACAACCATATGACAATGCTGACCACAATTTCTATAATGTAAATACACATTAAAAATATAGCCAGTTTGTTATTCCTTAAAAAAAAATTAAATGTGATCTATAATTTTGCACAGCAAATTTAAAGTTTGCTGCAACCATTTTGTGAGGATATATCTGCCTTATATCAGCCTGATGCAATTTACAGCTTAACAGTGCCCCCATGTGACAGCACTATCCTCTATCCAGGATTTGATGCATTTTATAAGAGGATTTTTTTTTTTTTTTTTTTGGAGGGAGAGGAAAATCTGGGTAAGGCGAGGGCATTCGTCAAAGAGCCATCAATGTAGTTAAGATTGAATCAGTAGAGGACAGGGCTCTTTCTGCTCTATTTCCTGTAAGATTTCTTTTCAATGTAAAATAAATTGCATATAAACATCTGCAAATTAATTAAAATAGATTTTTTTTTTTACCTGAAATAAAATCTATTCACAAAATGATCTACATAACGTTAACAGATAGTAATCTCAAACTTGTGGCATCTTGTTTTCACAAACTCAGAGATGCACTTAAAGGTTCAAACTATTACAGAGAAGACCTGTGTGAACAGATACTTTCAGCAGTGTCAAAAGATAGTGCCCTTTCTTCCATTTTCAAGCACAGAAATATCAAACCCTATATTTTATATTTTTTGAGACAACTTTTACTAGTTTCTGAGTGTTAGGTAGCATTAGGCAAGTCACTGGGGATACCAAGTCAGGCTCGACTATTATTAGTCTCTGCTGTGGATCTTTGCTACAGGCGAATGTCGCCTTCTGCAATGAATCATGGAGCTCTTAAGGCCGGAGCATGTCCCGAATATCAAACACACTCATAAAAGGAAAACCTGTCCCAGATCCCCAGAGAAACATTTCCCTCCCCCATCAACGTGCAAGAGCATGGGAGAAATACAGGAACACAGGTGTCCCCTTGTAAAAAAGCTACTATCACTTCCTATTACCATATATGCTCAATAATGCTGGTAAAAAGCCCATGGTGGTCAATAATAGTAGCTACAAATAGATTGGATAGGGGTGATGGTCCTGCCTGATAAACAGGGAAGCCATGTGACCACAGAGTGGGCACCAGCACAAGTGTGTGGACACAGGGCAGACAGGGCCCTCTGTGTTATTCAGGCAGTTGGTGATAGTGGAGCAAAGGGGAGGAGGAAGGACTGTGCAACCATGTCTTTAACGCCTCCACATAAAGCCATTTTAATTACTCTCTACAACCAACAATAAAGATTAGGTGGTTTACAATTCAACAGTATATTCAACAGTGTGTGTAAGATATAGCATAATTAATGTGTTGTAATTGAAAAGGGGCCTTTAATTAATCCAAGTTAATTTTTAAAATACTGTGAATAAGAAGTGGCATCAATCAAAAACCCACATAAGCCTCCCTTATGCATTTTATTATAAAGTATATAGCATGGACTAAGTAAAGTGATTTTAATGATGTTATCTGATGACCATTTAACAGCTCTGTTCAGGGTGGATATTATGATCACTCAACATAAAAAGTGAATGGAACCCCACAATAAAATGTGAAAAACAAGTTTAAGATCCAAAACCAGGCAATGTGTCTACTGAGGTTGTCTGAGAGACCCCATTTCCCAGGTCAATCTGAAGGCTGCGATAGCATCAACAGGCATTCATCTTGTGCGCTCAGCATCAGCATCTTATGGAGGAAATTTAAGAGCAGAGGGAAAAAACGAGGATGCACGCGGGACACAGCCATGAGCCAGTATGCATGCTGGGTTTCCAAATGAAGCTCATACACAGGCCTCAGAGGACCTCATATGCTGCAAACAAAGACACTATAGAATGATAGCATTAAAGGGCTTTAAAGTTCAGTGTTACATTTCCAGAGGAGGACAGAATTTCCTGTAAGATCTTCTCTGAGAGTTAAATCCTATTATGGTTAAGTGCACAGTGTTATATAGCATGTACATTACAGGCAGTGGAAGTGGGCCGAGGGCTGGTTGCACACACAAACAGTGCTAATAAATTTACAGCAGTCACAGAAATCCCTGTTACTTATGGAGGCTTTTACTTACACTCCATTAAGTTAATCAGCCGAAATAGTAACACATAGAAACAAGGATAAATCACACACTCATTTTGTGAGTACATGTACACTAAACTGCAACACTAAAAACTTCCATACGCGTCTCTAGTGTGTCATTTCCTTTATGTGCAGGGCTAATACTATAAGACAATACAATGACACTACCACTCTATCACTCACCATGGATGGTAGAGAGAATCTTTAAAATTGCAACTTTGATTAATACAGTTTACAGTAATTGGGTCTCATTTAGAGAGCTAAAAGCTTTCTCTGTATATTATTAAGTGTGGATTTCGTTCAATTTGTTAATCCTTTTGTGCGGTCAGCGATAGCAAGTGGATAGATTGAGTTGGCTGGCTTTATTTTTTTTCCCCGTTTATTTGGTATTTTTAAAACAGCAGTGCCACAGGCTTCAGGGAAAATTTACAGTCTAGTTACCAAGATAACAGGAGTGAAAAATGGACAGCATTAACAGACACAGTCGATTCCACCGATCGAGGAAAAAATGACAAACTACCCAATGCTGAGAGAATCAAAATATAGGCATATATTAATGGACGGCGTGTAAATCCATATATATGCTGAAATATCAGGTCAGAATAGTTAAGAATGAGAAAGCTGTAACAAACCCACCATAAATAATAATAGTAATAGTTATACCAATAGCTCAGTTTAGAAACAGCATCTTTATTTGAAATTTAACTAAACTAAACTAAGAATTATGATCCATCATATACAAATACAATACAAACACAATACTTGAACCACATCCGAGAAGTTGTGCATATATGGCTGTTAAAAGACCATTTCATACACTTCTGATTGGTATGAACAATACACTTTATGAAGATAATATAAATAAGAATTATTAATTTAATTTAGAATTAACAACACATTTTAATAATTAACACTGATTAATAATTTGGACAGGCTGAATGTTTGATTTGACCTCCAGTACCCAAACTAACATGAAAAACTGGGCAAGGTATATTAGGACAGGACCCCGGTGAATAATTTACAAATCAGTCTTCTTAATGACTGTGCAACGTGGCAACACTCGAGACACAAGTTCACATTAAGTCAGCGCGGGTTCCAACTCACCGTGTAAGTGATGACGGCCAACATGCCTATCAAGGTCAAGGAGCTGATGGAGAATGACAGCGCAGGTAGACCATCTGCAGGTGAGAGGCAGGGGATGCATTAGAGACATTAGAGACCTAAGAGACACAGGACAAAAACGTGGTTGCTGCCCCTCGTGTGGGCTGAGTTTGGCACAAAATCCACCATCTGTTTGTTTGTATCTAACAGAAATGCCAATACATCAGTACCACCCAACTTACTAACTTTGATAGTTAAACTTTTCTGAAGAAGGCAGGGCTAATTGTTAAACAGGGGGTACTTCTATGGGTATTAACTGCTAACACACAACATATTTAGATCACCATGTTACCATTTATTGTTTTGAAAAAGCTATATTCGCCAAAAAACAACGTGTTAACATGTTTCACTCATTTTTTATGCTCCCCTCCGTTTTCCCCCTCCCTCTGCTCCCTGCATTAAGTCACTACCCCTTCAGAGCGTGATCACAACACAATCAGCGTGGATCCCCCTAATGAAGCTACTGCACATCACATTAGGTTTGACAAATTGTTGAGTGCAGTTTTGTATCATATTTTGTATATTTATGAAGCATTGTCATGTGGTAGCATGGGTGACGTAGGCTTGTGGGCTGAGCATTGCACAGAATCTTACACCTAACTGTAAGGAGGATTCAAATAGGGCCGGGGAGCCATCGCTAAAATGCATGGATGACATCTAAAACCTTATAACATGGTGGAAGTTCCCCCCCCCAAAAAAAGTTTTTGCTTAATATTCTCTCTTTAACTACTAAAAGCATTGCCACTAACAATCACTCTATTTCTTGAGGATTACAAAAATGGCTTTGTTAAGGAAATTTGTAATAAATCTGCTTTTTTTTTTAGGTAAATGTCTTGACATTTTAAATTCAATTATGATTTGATATTCATTGCAAGAGGTAACATTTTGGTAGCAATTTCTCAGGGTGCCGCAGCTAAATTAGATAGGAAACATTGCTAAACTATGTAAATTTCAATATTTTACAAGATGGTTTCCAGTGGGGCTAGGCAATTAATAGAATTCTAATGGAGTCGGGATCCAGTTTTTGTCAAATTGTCAATTACCAGCTTGGGGTTATGTAATCGGCAGGTCTACAGCCAATCCTCAGTAAAAGCATCTGGTGTGTGGAGTATTTTTGTGTTAAATGGCAATGATAAAAGTCTGTCTTTTTTCATGAAATCAACATTGAAAGCCATTATTTGGTGTTTTAAAGTAAAAAAAAAAAAAAAATGTGAGCGAACAATATCAAGACAAAGAAAAAAAAAAGATACATTTTCTATGCCGTATCGTGCAACCCTGAAATTCCAGGTTTCTAAATGATGCCTGAACTATACAGCATAGTAGACAGGATGTTGTAACTGTCTTTTTCTCATCCAGATACAACTTTAGACGGTCATCTTGTGTCATTGTCCTCTGGAATCATTACAATTCCCCCAAATCAGTTTCTTAACAGCTGTGATTCCCGCTGCCTGTATATGTACAAAGCTGATGCATGTCGTCTCTGATTGGGGTGGAAAGTAGACCACCCATAAGCCGAGGGCACCCGTGGGTGTCACGGCAGCTGTCAGAGTTGGAGTCAGAGGACAGGGATTGATGAAGAGACTGATCGGCGTCCTCCCGTCACGGCCCCACCTGTCACAGAGCTCCATGCTAAAGTCGCCCCTTAGAAATATTCTGCTAGTCCTCCTCCCTGCAGCCTCCTCACCGCGCTCAGCCCACCCATCTGGATCGTGCCTTTCTCCTTTATCCTTGACAGCACCGCTTGATTGAGAATATTAAGTTGTTATTTCGAGCATGTATAATTTTGGCTTCATCAGCTCATGAAAGATGGACAAAGATGCAAATTGTAGAAAAGATGCAAAATTATAGAATTGTGTGAGACAGAATGAATTGTTCCTCTACATAAGTGGTATCACAATATGATTACTTAATACTTTTATGTTATGTTTATTTTGAACAAAAATATAATCCATAAAAGTCCTATTTTGTCTACATAACCCATGTATTCAGCGTATGCACTTTTGTCTTAACACAAAGTTGGGTAAAAGAGAACATATTCATATGCTGTACAATGCATTGATCTTAATACACCCTAAACAATGTTGACACTTCCCGACACTCTTCTTAGTTTGGGGGCAGATTTTCCGGGGCTTAAACATGGAATATTGTCGTCTATTATCAGCAGTGCGACCGCATTGTAGCTAAGGCATAAGCATGCTGTTATCTTGGCTTCATATAACCCTTCAGGCTTGTGTGCATATACACAAGGCTTTTACCGAGATGTGTTTTTTAAAGAGATGTGTTAGTCATAGCAGCCGCTTTCTGTGGAACGACAACAGCACCAAAGGGTTAGCACAGGACACAGTAAAATATACTCTCTCAATATTTAATCATCGGAGTCTGCTTCTCTATTTGGATTTGTTCAATGCAACATCAAAACAGGGTACAGTAAAAAAAGTATATAGTATGAACCATGTTTTGTGTATTTAACAAATCAGAAGTGGGGTCTCTTTTCAACTACAGTTACACTTCATTTAAGTGCCATATTTCAACCATAACTATAATAGCTGCATTAGTGGCTACTGATGTAAAAAGCATTCAGGCATTGCTATAACGGACTAGCAAATGAAATGCTCAAGCCATTAAAGATGTAGTGGCTTTAATGAACAATGGTAAAAGAGCAGTCAGCAGGGTTATGTGCCAAAAGTGCCTTTCCCTTTATGCAATTAACCTCCCATCTGGAGTGAGAGGGGAGAAGGCATGAGGCGCACGTTTCCTCAGCAGTGTGCCTCTCCCTGGGCTCCCAGTGAAGGAGGTGAGGGAGAACATGTAGGGGTCTGTGCTGGTGAGGAGAGCCAGATGGTTCAACTTCCTCCTTCATCCTCAGATGGCAAAAGGCCAGAGGACTGTTAGGGGCCCACATGTGGTCATGATCCTTCATTAGCATTAGCATAAACAGGCCAGTGTGACATTCAACAAGTCAATAGTAATATGGATTTCTAATGGCATCTACAGAGCCATATTAGAGAGTAAAACAAGTAGAGAGTAAACATATCACATCATAAATCGATAATAAAACAACTTACGGCTGCTTCCAAGTTCCTCAAACAGGTACTGCACTTTCTCCCATTGAGTAGTATTCTGATGTGGAGGCGCAAGTGGAACAATGGTCCTGAAAATACCAAATTATGTCAATGATGTTAATTTTGGAATAAATAAAGAGAACATTTTTTGACCATATCCAGTTATGTTAAAAAAGTTATGTTAAACAGCATTGTATTCAGTGTTGTGACCTTAATACCTTGCATTTATACATTTAGACTTTTACACACGTAAAACACATATCCATGCCTTCAAACCAGAAAATAAAGTTATACTAAATACTATATTTAAGCGTCCTTTTGAACAAGCCTCACAGAGCCACGGATATCCAAGTTCAGGGTCCAATAAAGTAGTTCACTCGCTTGCCAAGTTTAAAGGGCGCAAACAAAGGCTTGTAACATCAAACCAGAACCCAAAGAGTGAAAATTCACCAAACAAAACTATTATGTCTCACAGTATTAGAAAACCGGTCCACAATAAAAGCCATCTTGTTGTTGGAAATCAAAGAGCAAAGCAACAATTCCCAGAACAAAGCTGCAACAGTTCCACTTCATGAGGTAAAATGGAGGGAAATTGCTTCTGTCTATAAAAAGTCCAAACGGTATATAGGAGAGTATAGATGTGTGTCCTTTTAAACCCCCTTTCAATGGGGGCACTGTTGAGTGGTTATAGGTTAAGCACAAGGCATGTAGCTATCAAGACAGCCAAGGGAATCCATTATGTAAAGACAAAAAAAAACAGGACAAAACCACCTCTAAACAATATGAAACTATATCCAAACCGGCACTTGACAAATACCTAACAAGCATTACAGCAGATTGAAACAGCAATTTGACCTGTCGTCTAAACCAAAAACTAAGGCAGTAAGTGGTTGTGTTATAACTGGAAGGTTGGTAGTACAATCCCAGTTGCAGTGCATACTTTTGTTGTGTTTAATCCTGTTGCAACAACACATTTTGAAATGTGATATATTGCCACAGAAAAACAATAACTGATAATATTGATTGCCCTAACATTAATAAAAGTAATATAAAATTTCCAGACTCGACGTCATTTTAAAATATAATACAATATTGTTAAAATACCTGGGCTGCAACCATAGACTGTATAAAGAAGTGGACTAAGGGAGTGTGACGTCACCCAGTGTTTGGCTCCAGTCAAGGCTAGCAGTTATTAGAATTCCAATCACGAGTATCATAGTAACCAAAGAGCCAATCCGAAGCAAGGCTGTTGAAGGTAATAGCCCTTTCCACCTAAAGTCAAGTCGATGGAGCCGGAAGCACGCCCATGCTCACTATTTGGAACACAGCCGCTTGCAGGTTAGCTATGTCCATTTATATGTATAGTCTATGGCTACAATAAATAAATACCAGAATAGACACTTATGTAGTCAGTATCTATGAGTCATAAAAAGCTACTTATTTGACCCTCTACATTTCAAATTGTATTGTACAACAAAAAATAACAACATTACACAAAAATTACCTACCTGTACAGAGAAAAGATGGAGCGAGCCCAGTTGAGTTAATTTACCATTTATTGAAGTCAATATACTAATTATTGTAAGAAACCTAGTGTGTTTAAGCAAGGCACTTGACCCAATGTAGGAGTGATGTGTGAATCTGTAGTCTCATTTGTATTAGATAGCCTCAGAGCAGCAGTATCTTGCTAAAAGTGAGGGGGGTGAATGAGTAATGAATTTTAAAGCTTTCTGAGTGTCCAAAAAAAAATACTTAACTAAATTTTTAACAGGGAATTGATCTGAATAAACTGCAGTAGATCTAAACCAGAACTATTACAGCAAAACTGCACAAAGTCTCCACTGATCGAGTGGTACATGCTCCACAATTTGAGAACCACTGGCTTTGAGCATAATTAAAAGGGATTGAGTATTTTTAATAGCTAATAGTCTGACAAGTCTCGCTGTAGCCACCTCTATGGGTCCTTCTCTCATTACCAGATGGCAATTTCCACCTAAAGTGTCACAGAAGAAGTCAGCCATGCTTCCAACTTACCCAATTAAAAGCAGTGCTATGCAGACAATGACAAATCCAATTGTGTACTTCAGTGCGTTTTTTACTTGCTGGAACACACAAAAAAAGGAAATTAAAAAGGGTCAATCACAAAAATGAAGTGAAATATTTTATTCATTGTGGTGAGGAAAGTAATGGGAAAAGAGGTGGTAGGGTTGTAGTCCATTTAGCTAACAGTAGAGAGTGAGAGCTTTATAGAGGCGCCGTAGATCCAGGTTGACCTAGCGGAGATAACGTGTCAGTCTCGCTGCTATTCAAGGTGCTTTTAAAGTAACAATACAAAAGAAGGCTGTGCTGCTGGTGAGAAAGTGCCTCTGTCAGCTCAAAATTGACGTATGGGGGAGAGAAAGCACTACCAGAAAGACTACTCGCATTTTCTACATCACTTGTCATCTATCAAAAGATTTTAAAGGTGTCACTAAATTGTTCTGTTGTTGTATTTTTGTGTGATTTTTCTTTAGTTTGAAATGATTCCTTACAGAACATTTGTTGGTGTTGTCATCGTCTCTTTCCTCATAGTAGAAGTAGACGAAGGGAATCCATAGAAAGACACAGAACAGTGTGATGGAGTAGAGGGCTGTGGGAGAAAAAAATACATTATGCAAAATACCTTTTTTTTTTTCTAAAACACGAATCCATTTCTCCATGCTACTCAATAGGCAAAGCAAATTGACATCTTACAACATGGTGTATTATATAGACAAATTTCATGCCTTCACGGTGAATCAGTGTTATGTCTATGTGTATCTGTATGAAACTTGTATGAATTACACTCTGAAGATCCATTGTAAGTTAACTGCATTAAACAATTAAGAATATTATTGTAAGGTATGTTCAAGACGCAACTTCAACTTGAGTCAAAGCCGGCACTGGATTGATATAACCATGTATGCACAATGACAACTATGATCCATCTAGTCTCTTTAAAAGAAACCTGAAAATCCATTTATTAAGGCTTGAGAACGTCACAAGAAGTGACACATCTACAGCAAAAAAAAAAAAAAATCAATACGACACTTCTGTATAAATCATAAGTTCTCCTTCTACCCAACAATTTTGTGCTCTAGAGTTTGGGTACTTGTTGCACTTAGGCTGCCACCGAGTAAGGGTAAAAGACTCTTAAACAGAGAGATGCTATTTCAAGATGGGTGCTCCTTTCTTTTAGAAGTAAATGGGATTGTGGTGAGGTTATTTCAGACGGTCCTGAAATAACTGAATAGCACAGCAGCTCTTGGTCAAAATAATCCTGTTAGTGAAAGGCACCAAAGAATTACTGGACATGAATTGTGCACTCTGTGACAGGCCGTACTTGATAAATACGTGATATGTTGAAAATCACGTCATATGCTGACATTTATTATTCAAGTTGACAGCACAAGAAACACATTATTACTTCTATTATTACACACATACTTATTCCATAGATATAAAAGACCCAATCACACATTTTAAACTAAACTTGGGTTGCTGGGGAAAAAAAGATACCCAGATACAAATCAATTCTTGAAATTTGGAACTAAACAATGCAGCCTAAAACTAGAATCAAAACTACTAGATACTCTGACCAGGTACTATTTTTCAGTAATATGACTACATGGTGAAATTAAAGAAGCAATGCTTGTGATTCTTTGTTGAAAATGACATATCGTGAAGTATTTCCATACAATTATGGTAAGGGGAGACTGAATGTGCATCTTTTGTTTATTAAAAATTATAGTTTTTTAATGTGAAACTGAAATGGGTAAAAAAACATTTTCTTTACTAACAAAAAACGAGTTTCAAATCAAGAACAGTGAGGCAATCCTAGGATACAAGCTGAATCTGGTCTATATCAGTCAAGTGGGGATGTCCATAAACAAGTACAACACAGTCTTTTGTAAATGGGCAATATTTCAGGAAATGTTCTCGCTGCTGCAGACAAATGAACATCCCGGTGATTGTGGCTCGCCGTTTCACCAGCTGTGACTCTGACAGGACATTACTTTCAATAAACACATGCTCATCGCTGCACTGAGGTATCCATTTACACTCGTTTACAGGCGCACCAAGCAGGTTTAGGGTGAGGCTCGGGACAAATGCTGCATATGTGTATATCGAGTATATACACTAAAGCACAGGGCTAAGATTAATGATAAGTCCACGAATTGTAACATACAGTAAGAATGGGTCGTATCACATTAACAGGTATCATCCATTACACTCTGAGCAGTCTAAGAAACACAGTGCACATTTATCCAACTGACAAAGAGCAGAGGACTGAATAACACTGTGTCCTTAACCCAAGCACGAGATTTGCATTTCAGATTTGAATATTTTATTCAAGAATGTGTGGTATTTCTGTGTATTAAAATATGAGCGAGGACAAATAAAAATTCTACAAGATTTGTACAAAAATATTCAAGTTACACGTTTCCTTTTCAATTCATATTTCATCATCTGCATTTGGAACTGAAGAGCTGCTCTATAATGGTTTAATATAAAAGCATAAAAGCATATTGATCAGCACTTATTCCAGGCATTTTCTTTCCTGATCCAAGTGTTTTAACCTTACCTCAGTCCTGCACAGTGACTCTAGCCCCTGAACACTTGTCCCTTACAGAAAAAGTATTACATTTTATGTGAAAATGAAATGCCAGGGGAGGCTGCACAGAAACACAGCCAGTGACAAAGGGCTCGGGAGACTGATGAAAATATCTGTCCGGACAGACAGTTGCTGAAAGGTATGACACGAATGGCTTGCACTCTAATTTCCTGTAAACATCAAGGGAGGCATCATTTTTGGGGGCCACCGCAGCAGTGATAAGATGCTGAATATTGGGTCTAGATTTGACAGGGAGCATAGAGGACCGGACGCCTGTGTAGCTGAGATTTGACTCGATGTGTGAACAGCTGCTGCCTCCTAAAAGCAGTATAAAAGAAGCACAAATACAGAGGATTCATTGGTGTACAGCCTCATGTTTCCTTCAGGAGAATGTACAGAGCTGGAGCCTGTCCCAGCTCCTGTGGGCCCGAGGTGAGGTAAACCCTGGACAGAGGCCAGTTAGTCACAAAGGCTGACACAAACATAGACAGACAGACAACCATTCACTACATTCACTAAGGGCAAATACACACAGCATTTGCAGGATTTTGGGCTGAAGACAGAAATAATATTTAAAAAGACATGAGTTATGCCTGTCAAGATAATTACTATATTGAGTTATCATTCAATAAATGATAGACTGAACCATATACATCTCCCACATGAAACATCTCACACTCTGAAGACTTCAGGGACCGGACTCCTGCTGCTGCCCAGAGTCAAGACTAAATGTTAATTTTATGAAGATTATTTGTGATTATTTATGTTTTGATTTGATGTATTGTGATTTTAATGTCTTTCTTATTCTGTAAAGCACTTTGAATTACTTTGTGTACGAATTGTGCTATACAAATAAAGTTGCCTTGCCTTGCCTATTTTTGGGGCTCAGTATTTATCACATGTACATTTTCTTTGCACTTGTAGTTTGATAAGAAAAGAGTTCACTGGGATTATCCTGCTTTTAGTTTGAATAATATTGTTTATCATCATATATCACACTTATTATCATGACTTTATGTTCCTTGAGGAGTTCCTTGATCCATAAAAATCTAGCTGTTATGGGACATCACTCAAAACAGTGATATGTCTTATACTCAGAGAGGCAAGGGTTAACTGAATAACTGCTGAGTTTCAGGCCATACAACTGCAAAACAAACCCAAACCTCATCCCTTCTCTACTGTTGTACTGCCTCCGCTGTATGGGGGCTCTGGCTCTGTTTGCCATTTGACAAAACAGAAGTGAGTCCAAACAGTTCCTCAGCAATCTCATCTGTCTATAACATATTGTTTCAGGAGTTGTCTCTGTTGTATTTGTTCTGTTCTCCATTTTCAAGGCATAGATTTTCCCTATGAACCTGATACAACCCATTGTCCTTCTGTGCTGTGACAACTAAAGATAAAGCCAGACTTTAAACCGCCACTTTTTGGATTACCATGGGGAGACCAATCAAACTAATAGGACCACGAGATCTTTGCTAAACAAAAATGATCCAAAGTCCCAAAATCCCAAACCCAATGGCAAAGTGCAGTACAGTTGTGATAGTTTATGTCTTTGGGTGATATAGATTTTTGAGAATATAATAAATAAATACCCAAGTATAAAAAGCAGTATTTTAGAATACAATTAAGACAATTAAGAATACAAGCCGACAGCTTGGACACTAATATCATTGCCATTTGAAATATTCTGTAGCAAAGTTGTCTGCTATATAAGACGCTATTGGTTGTTATTTTTCCACAATGAATTCAATGAATTCACATTACAGTGTTCATTCACAATTAACACAGTAATACAAGCTACGGTACTTTATATTAATATTTTGTAGCTAAAGGTTTGGGAAGATGGTACTAGCAGGCATTTGAAATAGTAAAGGAAGCACAGGGTCGAAACATAGTGCAGATTTCAAAAATAAGGGAAGAAGAAAAGCGTGAAACTATTTTAGTGTGAAGCCTAGCTCAAGTTCAGACTAGTGTCACTTTCATTTCTGTGTTTTTCTTCCCAAACACAAACCTAACAACTCTATCATTTTACCAACAATTTGCTCATTTCACTGGGTGGCTAAGACTAGAATTACACACTGAACTAAATTATAAGAGAATGCAATGGTATTTTGTATTTGTAGCGATATGACATAGCATAGCATTTCAAATATTTTTTTTAAGTTTTAATGCTAAGACACACATTTTGGTCGATTTATTTTTGTGCATGCTGGACCATGTTCTTACTTAGGCCCTGGTATCACTGAAACCTGCCTTCCAAAATAAAACTGTAATTTGTCAATGTTTCGAAACCCCCTAAAAGCGGCATCCAAAACCTCTTTCCAGCAATTTCTGTGCACCCAGGAGGAGTTTGGGACAAAAAGAGAAGTTCTAGCAGTATACTTATTTACAAAATGGCTATGTCCATGATGGCATCTTTTCTAAA
>KN469281.1:118562-143430 GCA_000787095.1 Periophthalmodon schlosseri
ATGATTTATTCAAAGGGCCCAAGAGCATTTTGCCCTGTTGCTTATGGGTCTTGTACTGCTGCTTTGAAGTTGTGAGCAGTCGGGGGAAATAAAATGGTCAGAAGCCTGAGATTGAAAAGGCCAGGCTTTTAGACTTCGGAGTTCATCAAAGATCACAAAAAGCTATTTGAACTCGAAAAGGAAATGGTGTTAAACGAGACCAGAGACATCCATCCACTTATCAGTTTGAAAAGCTGTTATTACACCGTTATAACTGTGTCAGCGGAGTTATGTAATTTAGAGATTTGCAACTGAAAATGTACAAATCATAAATTGTGATAACATATGTCATAACATGTTATGTACAGCATTCTTTCTAAATCTTTGCATAGTTGACTAAACTTGGAACAATGAAAGATGGGTAACATGTTAAATATAAAGACACAAAGTACATAACACATTTGGCTCCTGCTTTCATGACTTATTATTACACTTTATTTACATATAGCTGTGTTAATATTGTCCAGGTCACTGTAATGAAGTTGGTTTAACCTTTACAACGCCTGCTGGTTTCAGAAATTGAGGGCATAGAACAGTGTTGGTTAAACACAACTGTAGATTGTAGAGTAAACAGCACAGACAGAAATCTGTGGTTGATTTATTGTGTTAGAATAATTGCTATAGGAAATTAAACACAGCTAAAAATGTTGAAAATAAATCACTGCAGTTAGACAATTATACCTATAAAGGAGCATGTGTGAATCAAACAGAAGACATGCCAAACCTTTGTACTGTATGTCTAACAAATTAGTAAAAGCACAGTAAATAAGAGAATTGTTTGATAAGTGAATGTGCATATGCTCATTATGTGCTTTGAAAATCAGTCTACCTGAGAGAAACCAAACATGCATCAGAAACGGGAAAGGGGCGAGCGTCAGCCATGTAATTATTCCATTTGTGAAGAGATGAATAGACAGCTCTGTCAAATACGGCCTTAAGGAAAAGTGCTCTTTAAAGGTTACATTTGTACGGAGGCTTTTGCATGTGTCACATGTGGAGCTTGGTCTCCACCTACTGGCAAAGTAAAAGGGAATGTCCTCAGAGGAGACAGACTGCAGTGTCTTGGTCATACGCACACAAACTCATGCACACACACAGAAATGTCTACATCGCAAAACTGGACCTGGCAAATGTATATTTACAGGTCAAAAACAAGTCATTTAATTGAACGTAATTCATACAAATGACCCCTGCCATTGTAATACTCCAATAAGAAGACACCAGCACATTCATTTTCAAAACAACACCATTACCAGGCCACAAGTGCAGTGTTAAAATTCAACCATGGGGGTGGAAACTTTGCACCTCTGAACCAACAATATATTTGCCATATTATAAGCTATGCAACTTTCTGATATAAAATCAATGATAACAATAGAAATCCCGAGCTGTCGCAGTTTCCAGCAGCCAAAGGTTACAAGCTCGGAGAATGCAGATCATGGTGGACCTACTGTCCCAGGGCTATGATCATGTGATCCACGCTTGAGGCAAACATCAGCGTCTTTCAAGTCTTTCTATTCAATCCCCAGAACACACACATAGCCTTGGCATCATTCCTGCAGTAAATATTTATTATTCATATCATGTAGGGCCTTTCCTAGATGTATGGTCTGAATGCATTCTGTAGTTAGGCTTGAGAGGGGAAAGAAAGTACCACGAAATGAAACATTTCTGGAAATGGATGCACTAATTAACTAATTCAAAACTTGTTTTCTCCCAAAAATACCTACATGACCTGGATCTGAGACAATTTTGCCTAATGCTTGACAGTTTTCTTAATTTTATCCTGCTAAGTATAAGTAGTTCAACAGTAAACATGTTTAGCGACAGTTCTTTCCTTTGCATGCAAAACTAAGCCTACTGAATTATTTAACCCAGTTTGAACCATAATTTGTATTTGGCCATATCATATAAAAGATGAAAGTAGCACTAGCAATAGAACGAAACATGCCAACTCATTTACGTGCATCTAGAGGACATTTGATCATAACAACTGTTTTCTAATTCTGCAGAGATATGTTTAAAATCTGTGAGACGTATTTCTTGATGTGATGTCGTTTAGTGACTGGCCTGTCTATGTGTGGCTATAACTTGCCATCCATGTCTTTGGCATTTCCAAAACAGAAGGTGCATTAATAGTGCTACTGGAACAGGGACTTTACTTAAAACATCTGGTAGACATCAAATGTAATAAACTTTTGGTCATGAATTGTAAAAGATAGTAAATTCTTCTTCTTGATCAAATTTATCCAACCACAAATGATTTGATCTCTGATGGTTTCTAAAAACGCATATACAAGTAAAAATAAACATGTTGTCAAAAGCTGCTATTGACATTGCATTATATTGAACAAGAGTAGATGTTTACCTATAATTTTCTGACCCTAATCAATAATGGGATCTGTAATACATTGAGGCAAATACTTACTGTAATAGCCATAAAGTACAGAGTCCTCAATTTTGGCCCTTGTCACATTGTCTGCGGCCCATTCCTAAAAACATAAACCAATAAAATTACAATACAACAATTACTAATAACAACTATTATATATTACTATATAATTACTAAAATCTAGAAAACATAATTGTGAGGTTACTAACACAAATACTTTATATGAAGAGCATAGAGCATAATCAGTTGTAACTGGTAACTACCACCAAAACTCATTCAACGATGCAGAATAGGTTGGGCTCACAACATTCTACAGTGTCCATAGATTAAATTAGACATGGAGGGTGTATCAATGGTAAAAAATTTAGTGTTTAAACTTAAAATACATACAAATACAGGTTTTGACCTGTTTTATATGCAATCTCTGTAATTACCAGGTCTTTCCAAATGAAAAAAATGGCATAAAGTTCAATTTCTTCGTCAGCATAAAAAAGAACAAAAATGTTGTTTTTTTTTCTTTCACACTAGCTGCAAAAAGTTGTGGCATAGTTCTGTCACAAAGGTGCGTTGTCAGTTTAATACAGCAAATAGCATGATAATGCTAGGGTATTTGTGACATTTTGAGATCTTCAGTATCAGAGCTTAACAATCAAAATGTACCTGCTTGCGTAATGGTCCAATACTGCAATAAAGATCTTGGCATAATTTCAAGTATAGTTTGTTTACTGATGTAATAACAGGAAGCTACCACATCTGTGATTCTTGCCCATTCTGTGCTTTTTGTTTTTGACAAGAAAAAAACATCGTAGTTATCATAATGTTACATAATTTAAACAGGTTTGCATAAAGACAAACTGCAGTAAGAGAAGTGAGTATTTGGATGTGAAAAGTTTAGTCTATTCAGGTGGATTCTGTCTAAACACTATATAAAACGCAGTGCCCAATAGCAATCAGACGACCATATCAAACTAAATGAAACCCGCAAATTACCTCCTGCTCATTGTGCCTGTACCACTTTGGCAAATCTTTAGAGAGCAACAAATGCAATGACTTGGCAAGAAGTGATGAGCATAGACATGCATTCAGCTGTTAGGCCAGATTAAGACACCGTAATTGCATAGAAAACAAGATAAAGGGTGCAGTGGGAAAATCATTTTGTTAGCATGTCTCAAATAGATTTAGTTGAGGTTGTTACAAGAGAGCAATACTAACCTTATATGTGCCATTGGGATATTTCATGAATGATACAAGGAATATATCTACTGGAAGAAGTGCTGAAGTTATCAGAGCAACAGCCAGGGCACAAATTGCCGTGATGGTTGAAACAGCCTCGCTCTCTTGACGACTCTGAAATTTACGGATGTAGACCCAACAAAAAGCCAGGATTACCTAGATGTACACAAACAAAAGAAAGATTACCAAGACAATGCAACAAACACATGGGCATGTGGAATACAACACAACTATAGACGTCAGTTAATGATGACCCACTTAGTACCCTATTTATAAGGTTATAGATTGGTCAAGGTGAAAAACACAAACAAATGGTGGAAGTGCAAAGGTAAGATGCTGCAGGGTATTATGTTCTGAAAATTGCTCACAGCAAGGTGTTATAAAACAGCTGATCTCCTAACATAGGCCCTCCCTTTATTCACGTTCAATACACAAGAAACTATGTAGAAAATGCACGTGTCTTGTACACTGTGGTTTGAAATTATATTATTTTGAAGTAGTGTGTAGTTTGCCTGAAAAAAATGAATTCACACAGAAAAAGACTGTTTAAAAGATCGTTAAGGTTCAATCAAAATGTTGTATTCCAGGCACATAGACCGAAGAGGTGAGGACACTACTAAAACTAGTCCCTTTATCAGAGGCTGCCATTCACAGCCTGTGCGATCAATTAAAGTCCAAATCCCTGAGCTCCCGACGGCTTGTTTAATCAGGGGAACAATACTTAGTTAGCATCAAAATAAGATTGCTTTTTTGTTTAGATCCTGATAAGCTATTGAGTTAATTCAGGTAGAATCCAAGTTTAGAATCAATATGTTCAAACTGATGAGTTCAGTTGAAGTAGTAATATAAACAGAGATGACTGACAGTTAGACAATTATATAAAGAGACCCGTGGAGTAACAAATCAGTGAAGAGCCAACCTTAGCGTTAATATATTTATAAATATATAAACAAACGTAAAACAGCCTTTAACACTACGCCAGAATGTTACGAATAGCTTATGTTAGCTAACCCGATTTAGAGCTAATATTAGCGACAACAACAGACTGCGACACACAAACAAACGCAACTTCAAGCTATTGAAAAAACAAGCACGTTTGCCCCATAGCTCTACTGTGTGGAGATGCGGCTTTTATTTGGCTTACCAAAAGTATTATAGTGAATATAGACCATCCGAGTACAGACTCGGTGAGTAGCGTCTGAGCAGCCATCTTCACTTCCTGTAATAACAAAACCACGTGACCCACATGATCTCAGGGACAGCAGCTGACAGTGCGGTAAAACACCGCATTTCTGTCTCTCTAATATTTTTTTAATTATCACATCATTTTGATTAGCCTAACCTTCACTTGCCATATTAATATTTCTGACAGTGTAGACTTATACCTGCTTATACCAACGCATCTACTGTTTCAACTGTCTACCAGGCTTGTAGCCTACTTGGAAGATGGAAAGTCAATATAGAATAGAATTGCATTTTATTGCCATTCTACTTCCTACTCCTTTCCTCTCACTGAGTAGGCTATAAAAAGTGCAGAGTGTTGCGCTTGGCTAGTTAAAATGATGCATTGTCAGTCTCCTTTGGGCACCCCTATTCAGTAGTTAGTAGTTGTTCAATATATTATGAATCCTCCCCTGAATCGTTAGCCTTATGTTCACTAGAAAAATAGAAGTAGGCCAGTGACAAATCTGGTGTTGCACCTGTAGCTTTGGTCCCATGTGAAGAGCAGATTACTGCGTTTACTCTTGTGATCAGTTATACAGTAGCAGCTCAGACACTCAAAGTATTCCCTCTGTACGTACAATGTATTTCTGGTTATCCTGACCCTTCTCATTGGCCCCAAAAGTCAGGCATTAGTCATATGCCTATGTACATTCAGATGTGTAATTCCATTATGGCTATAGGCTGTTTATTGTTGTTGTTTTTATACCTAGAGCTTAAACCTGCCAACTTGTATTATATCGTTTGTTATTGACCAGCCTTCTTGATAAGATATTGGAAGGAGTCAAGGGGAAAAAAGGATTTTTAAAACTTGCCTACTATATACAATCACAGACCCTCTAATTTGCAGTTTGCGTGTTACTGGTCTGAACACTTGGGATGTAAGATAATATCAACATTTTATCTTATTTAATTTCTGACACTCTAGGCTATTCGGTTCTGTGTATATGACCAAACCACTGGCTTCCAGCTGGGGATTATAACGTATACTGCAGTGGATTTATATAAACCTCCTCAGACTTAATGTGAAGTGCAATGTAAGCGCTAGGGTTTTTAGGACAGAGAGGGGTTTCAGGAGGTCCCAGGCACACTCCCCATTTCCTTCTGCTCTTATCAAATTCATCTTGCATTCAGGCCCCATGGTGTCTCTATATAAAGAATTTGCTGTGTTTTCATTTTTGCACTCCTCTCTGCCCTAGGTCCATTGTGTCTATTACATTTATGGGGAATATTGGCTCTTAAATGACAAAAGCCTACGAGCAGTCATGATTTACATTTGAGAAAATTGTTAAAAACTAAATAGAATTATTACAGAAGTAATTGCTTTTTGATGATGAGAACAGTGTTCTGTGACACAAGGTGCTACTAATTTCAGAAAGTGGAAATTATGCTTCCCCCATAATATTAGAGAAGATTTGTCTTTTGCTAATTATATTTTTACCATGTTAATTACTAAGTCACTGGTTTGAACACTTTTAAATTCAACTCACAGAAACTAATAACAGTATATCTATACTTCATTTCTTGACTTTCAAAAATGTAATTAAACTAATGTATTTGTGCAGTGCACCTAAGTCAGCCCTGTTCCTTTTTCAAAGCTGCAAAACTCTTTTATTATGAAGCTTGGCAATGGTCCATTCTGAAGACGGCTCAGTCTATCAGAAGTAGTGTCATTTAGTGGCCTAGCAAGTCCAGAATGATATCTCTTTTTTATCTTTTATCTAAAGTATTAGAGAAGTGTGAATTTTGGATCCCAGGCAGTAGTACATGGTTTCCTTATCTTTTTCAATGATGGACACAAAGGCTGTTGGTATTCCACCTTGTAAATAAAATCTGCCCTGTAAATTAAATAAATAAGCTTTATTGTTATTTATAAAACTATGATATCATTCAGTGGACATTCCAAATGAAGAAATTGACCTTCTGTCTGCACTGCAAGACAGATAATGTCTTTTGTGAAGAAAGGGTGAATATTTCTGTGGAAATTCTGTGTGTTAGAATAAGCGTACCCTAGTCAAGGCCCACAGTGGCTGAGATCAAGCATTCATAAATGCCATTTTGTTTAAATCTATTTCCTAAAACGTATTGCAGTTAACCGATTTCTTGCACATCCAATCCACCTGGAAAATTGATATGGCGATCATTTTACATAACACAGTGGACCAACAACTAGGGAATGCTGTCCATTTGATAAAAATCACACATTATATTTTCCTTTTTTGGTTATATATGTTTAAGTCTTCTAATATCCAGTATCTAGTCTATCATTGATTGTATGGAGATAACCAATACCGGTTGAATGTAACCAACTTTCTTTCATTACCTTCAACAGTCAGCTCCATTATGTGTTCATGTTTCAAGTGGACCCTATGCCACAGCTGCAGGCCAAACTGACTTTTATTGATGTTATTGTTTCATTCTTCATTCTTTATCCAGTATTTTAGAGAGGATAAACTGGTTGTATTCAGATCCAGGTGAGCATTCACAGATTTTGAATGGGTGTGCTTTATGCTCTTTTGTAGTTTAAGGTACACACAAGTTGTATCTGCATAGAGATGAGTAACACACAGTGAGTTTTTGTTCAGCGTTTTGTCAATATTGTAAATGATACGCTCAAATGGACAGGTGTTCTCCACTAAAAGCCCGTCACAACAATGGTTTCAATGCTATGATTAAGAGACTACAGTGATTAGTCGGCTTTTGTATGAAGTAAACAAACATTGTTAATGCTTTGGCTTATGGACTGTGCAAACAGAGAGACAGAAGCCCCGATGGTAAAACAGCAGTTGCTTTTATGCATTTAGAAACAGAGCAAAGCGAGGAGCATAGGTCAGAACACATAGGTTGATAATACAAAATTGGTCCTGCTGATATGATTCTTGTCTTGTCCCCTAGTTATATCAATATTAATGCTGTTATTTTCAGTAACATGTTCAATAACAATGACTGTTTTGGTGTAATAAAATTTCATTTTCATCATGGAAAATGATTTGTAAATTTGTTTGGAAAGGTTTCATATGGGATACCTCTCCTGTCATACTGTCCCTCAGGTTCTATGGCTTGTAGAGGCAGGCTATACTGAACTTTTGGAAATTGTTGAGACATTGAAAGGCAAAATAGCTATGGATACAATAAACATTTCTCAAACTATTTTTGAAGTAAAATATGGAAAGCTCTTAGTAGATCTATGCAAATTCAGGGTTAGAAACAGCATGACCATCTGTCTGGCCTCTCACGCTTCTATTCTGCATTTTGAAAAGTCCTAAAAGCAAAAACTGACATTAAAAAGCTTTTGTCAAAAGGGCAACTTCACTAAAATGTTAGAGTGTACCACAAGACATTTTCAAAGAATAAATTACTTCACTTCCTTCTTGTATTTTGTGTTTATACCATAAGAACCTCTATAATTACAATAACGCTATTCCAGTATTTTTCAAACTGTGGTGTGTGTGCCACAGTGTGGGACCAGTCTTCTTCTGACGGTATGTGGATACCTCAACTGTGGCCCCATTTCAGGCTTTGTTCAGACCAGGCATAGTCCTATTCTAGATTGTAAAAGTTTGAGGGCTGTATAATTTTTCTAATTTATATTTATATGATATAGATTTTTTACAATGAAACTCTACACTTCCAATATATAATATATTGGTTTGGACAATGTTGATGCTGCACAGCCTCCTATGAGTTGACAGGAAATACAGGATGCTATTTCTCTTTTTGATATGACTCATTGATGCATGAATCATAAATTGATTCTGAAAAACCTAAACCATTTCATAATTCTCATCTCTTGTTTTTAGTGCTTCCCCGAGTCAGCCTAAAGGACCTTGGAGAACGCTGGATGTCACTCCCATTTGATGCTTTGAAGCATTTACCTTGAAGGATGTCTGTGGGTCAGATGTTTCACCTTTGTGCATTGATTCACAGCTTGCATTATTTTTGTCAAAAGAAAATAAAAATCTCTATAAACATTAATTTTTTGGATAATTTTAGTCATAACATTTATTTTCTGCACTTTGAACATTTTCTCATTTTACAATCTTCAATATTAATCTATATGTGATACATTTCACAATATAATTAATAATACATATTTATTTACTTAACCTATCTGTCTGTCTGATGACTTTGAATTTAGTCAAGTGGCTCACACCCGGCGAAATGCAACTCCAGTCACAACATTTTTTGGCATCTATATAAAGGATACTTGGTAGTGACCCAAAGAAATGTACTACGACCATCCTTAGGTCATCACATAGTTTAGATCCAGTCCAACAACCCCAAACGGCATGTTTTTTCACACACAACTGACAAATTTGGGTTGCTGTTTGTCTAAATGGAAGGTTATAACAGGACATTCTTTTGTGGAATGGGGACAATACATGGACACTGGTGACAAGAACTACCTCACAATATTGTGCTGACGTGGAGCATATCCTTTCTTGTCATTGTTAGTTTTATAGCTCATAAATGTATCACTATAGAGGCTATTAAGCACAAGTGTATAATACAACTGCAAAGCATTTTCCTTCAGATGATATTCTGTGGAGTTACCACCCATGAGAATATATTTATGTTGGATGCCCTTCTTGTTGCAACCAGCCACACAGCCAGATATATTTTTATGCAATTTGCCCCAAACCTTTGAGGACACTTGCATTGAAAATAGCAAGAATATCTTCAATAAATTGTAACGTAGACAGACAAAATACATACAATGTAAAAGACACTGGTTACATTTAAAATAAATGTGGATGAATATGTGAATATGTATGACGGACATTTGTCAAGAGCTGAGTGAAGGCATTTAGAGCACTGCTTTTTCTTCATTTTTTGCTTTTTCTTTATTCTTTGCAGAATGTCTGTGACAGTCTCCTGGGGGGTTCGAGAGACAGGAGGAGGAGGTGGGATAAAATCATCTGTCTAAACACTTACTGTAGGCTATGTGTGTGGAGCCAGAACACCTGTTTCTATGGGTGTCTAGGCTGGTACACAAACTTTAGGGAAAAGTCTATCTATAAATAAGTAAGTCCAAGCTTTTGAACGATGTTTAACTCCCCATGTAACGAATTAAAAGAGGAACATTTTGAAAACATAATTTAATAATGGTTATAATAGTGCTGAGGGAATAGTTACTGCACTTTAAGATACAGAGAATGTTGTTGACTTCTGAGTGGGGCAGCAGCATTACCACATGACATTGCAGTCTAAAATAGTATGTATGGGTGTGTGATACTTTAGGCTGTACGCAGTTTAAAGTCATGCAGGTGTAAATAATATTTAAGGATGTACTGAATTTGTATCGTTCTGCACAATTCCTGCCTTTTCAATTCAGATCTTAATTGTTTTCAAAAAACAGCTGGGCAAATCAAAGTAAATAAAACTGCTAGTTGATTTATTTTGAAAAGCTGATCAAAAAGTGAATGGTTTTGAATAGCACACCTGGACGCCTCAAATAGCCTCTGAGTTGGTCTGAAGCCCCATTGGGCATGTATTCCCAGTGCTGCCGACGCTCCCGGTGCGCGCTGCTCGTGTTTGCTGAAGTCTTCTGTGGCAGTGCATTTCAGTGATAATGACAGAGTGGGAGGGCCACTCCGTGCAACTAATAAAGACCGCTATCTAGCTGCAATCCAACAGTGACTTTAATTTCCAACTCCAGGATTCCGGATCCATACACTCGCCGTGATCACTAATGGATTATGATTTTTACGCAATGTTTTTATCCCCACTGTCCTAGAGGAAACTTTGCCAGCGAGTGTAAGTACAAGAATTCATTCAACGGGACAGTCTAGCTTTCCTATTTTTTTCTAACCTGACGCTATGCTTACCTTATTAACTTCGTGCTAACTCGCTATTTTACGCACGGCTTGGTTCAAGAAAGTTTTCTGTGTACACGAGCACGTGTTACAGGAATGATTTATAATTTATAAGAAGTGTGTAATTGAACACATGTAATGCCTTCCTTCACTTGACGAACCTATGGGACTCTATACATGGTTGTTAACAAATGTCTAGTTTAATAAAAAGTAAAGACAGTCAATTAGCCAATCAGCGGGCGCGCACATAATCTCGCGTTTTTGAACTATGTCAAGTCATAGGAAGAAAGAAGATGACTAAGTGGACTGCTTGGGGTATTTTCTGTCATTACTTGCGCGTCTTTATTTGCTTTTAAATAAAACATCTTTCGTTAAAGTCCCCCATTTATGTCCTCAATGAAATTAGTCATGCAAACCGTCGCCGCAGGGATCGGCTTTAGTGTTGCGTGAACTGAATGCATTTACAGAAATAACAGGAATAACATTACGCCTTCTCACAGACCAGGAACGTGATAGCTCTGTAGTGCTGCTTCACGTCTACGACCTCGTGCATGCTTTGAGTTGTTGCAAAGAGCCACGGCCACTCCGTGATATTGGAAAGTTTATGGTCTGGGGGGAAGAGCGCACAATATGGAAATTGGCTGCAAAAGCGTTGAAGCAAATTGAGTGAAGAAACATGAGAAAGAGTGCCATAAAACACTATTGCTTACAATTCGATAGATTGATCATAAATTAACTTGATATGTTTATCAAAGAAGCCTCTATTGATGTCACATGCACCCAAAGTGAAAATGTTGTCCTACTCCTTTGCTGTTTTCCGGATAAAATCAAATGTTATGAAATTTAGGATGTACATTATACTATACTACTCTGAGATCATCTTAAAAGTAACAGCTTAATAAATGTGTTATGCCATTTATACTCGGACCATATAGGACTTTGTTCTAAAACAGCCTTGTCTATTGCTCATGGCATTAAAATGATGCTGAGGATTTCACTCACTACATAGCCAAATAATCCTTTGGCCTTATTTGCAACTGGAAGTTTCCGGGTTTGGTCTTTGCATGTGTTGCCCTTGGGCCATGAACAATGCTGACAGGCTGCAAATCACTCTCAATCCACCTTCAATACAGCCCTATAATAACAAAGGGACTATAGTGCTACTGCTAAAACCACTTCAATGACGAAGTCAGACACAAGACATGACTATCCGGTATGTACCTTTATTAAACATTATCATGAAATCGTCATATTTGGACTGTGCACTGGGAGTTTTCGTTTTAAAAGCATACATACCTGTAGAGCTATGCTAACAATAAGAAGTCTTAGCTTGTATAAACAGTGGTACAGTTTAAACAGTTCTTTTTCATTACTAAGCAGCAGGTGTTATTAAAGAAATACAAGTCTGAAGATTACACATACATTGAAACAGGCTTTACCATACGTGACTTTGCATTATATTACAAGGACTTACAAGTTGGAACGAATGAAGGTATTAAATAGTATCAAGCTGCCGACCTAGATATATCTACTTATATTTTTATTTAAATGATGAATTATTGAGTAAAACCCATCAAAACATTTCTTAAGTTTTTAGATACACAAATAAATCTTTACATTTTATAGGATTCTTCAAAGACGCGTTGTCCTCAAGCTACAGCTCCAAGCCTGGATAAATGGACAGACAGTAAACCTATGCCAAATAAGTTGACAAAAGCCTGCAGGCCGATAATTCGCATTTACTACCTTAGAAAAAATAGCCAAAAGGACAAATGTTAAATCCAAATACACAGTTGTTGGTTTGCTTTGTATTTTGTTTAGTATGTGAGGGGAGTACATCGCAATGTGTTGTATTCTTTAGAAGGTCACTGAATGTGATTGAAATGTAAAACAATCTATTTGCACACAGGTTTTGGAGAGGCCTTCTTTCGAGTGACAGAGACATGATTTGCTTGCTAACATGGACGTCTTTTCTCTGGACTCTGAATTCCATTCCTTGCACATTTGGGATGGCAGTGAATGAGCAAACAGGTATTTATTTATGTTTGTTTAAAAGTCTAGGTAGGTGCTATCAACATGCTTTACTGTGTCTGTGAAATTAATACTCTCTGTCTCTATTTGATTGTGAGACAGAACAGAGACAAAGAAGTGTCAGGCAGATGATCCATCATGTATTAGGTTGGACCGCTTCCCACATTTTTAACATTGTAGCTACATCGGTTTTAAGAATTGGAAAGGCCGTTAGATTTATTTGACCGTGAAAGTTGCATTTAATGGAACATATTTCATCCCATTTATGGTTTAAACATTGGACATTGTGAGGAGACCCTGACAATGTTCTTATCATTTACACTTCCACTTTAAAGGCTATTAGCTAATAATATGACATTTATTTGTGCAGTAATCATGCAGAACCATTTTATAAGAACAGAGGTGGGATCAATACTCATTTATCCACCTTACCACTAAATTTTGTAAGAGTTTTTCCTATAACAATATATAGGATTTATATAATATATAAATTGTAAGTATATTTTGAAGGAGGCTTGGTAAATGTATTCTTTAAGTACTATCAACTACACTGTGGTACGCATGAAATTATGTTATTTACAAATTTGCTCTTCTTGCTCAGATGACACATGCCCCCTTTTGAGTGTTCAGGATCACAGGTTTTCAGATGTTTTAGATCGACCATTGCACATTACAGGTATGTGAGGATGCAGCTAAATGCTTAAAACAAAACTGGAATTCATTTTGATATATATTTTTTCTTGTGTTCAGGATTTGATTTGACAGAGACGTTTCTTCAGAGAAAAGGCACTGTGTGGGAAAACCTGCCGTCATTTCGTTTGGGCAGCAGTCCATTGATTAAACCAACAAAGTGAGTGAAAAGCTTTTCTTTTATTCTTGTTTGAGAAGACATTACAACAGTATACTGTCAACCACATAAAAGACTAGCCGGGATACATACATCACGTCATGTGGCAGGTCAGGTAATTAAGGTCTTCTGTATCATTTCTATTGACTATAGCGTGAATGCATTTGGTGAATCCATGTTTTTATGAAGTGGCTATACTCATATTCATTAAAGGGCTCATATTACGCTGTTTTTTGATCTATGTTATAATGTTTCCTCATCAAAAACATACCTGGAGTTGTGTCTTGTTTCATTCACACATGTTTAACACACAAACCCTGCATATTTTGGCTGAGTTCTTCTCTCAAACAGAACACTCTCTTCCAACTTGTGATGTCATGTGGTAATACAGGAAATGCACTGTGTTTTTAAATGCCATACATCTTCACTAGAATCATTTGGATAATTTCAGCCCTGGAATTGCCATTCTCTACTGAACAAAAGGTAAAAGGTAACTGTTAACTTGAAACTTACCGCTTCATGATATCACAAGGTGGAACAAAGAATTTTTAGCTTTGGAGATGTAGACAGACTAGAATAAAGGATTACTCAAACATGTGTGAATGAAGAGTCAATTTTGCATAATATAGGACCCTTAATATTACACCCTATTTAAAAAAAAAAATCTCATTCATATAATATACATACAACATAGATACGCCCAGTTCAAACCACAACCTCAATTTGCTTGGGCTAAAAAGGACAAGCTGTAAGGTGAGCTGTTGAGCAGGAAATAATTTGAACAGAATGAATATAAGTTATATCAATGTGAGGAGCAGTCTCTGAAGGGCAGAAAGTGGAGCACAAAGGTATTGAGATCTGAGGCTTTACAATAAGACATGAATATTAAAATAACATGAATGCTCCACAAAGGCACCATTTACTGAAGGCCAGAATCCTCAGGTCAGCCAGTACAAGTCATCACCTTGACTGTGATATGACAGTCTGGTGGGGAATTCATTTTAATGTATTATTTATGGAGGGATATAGCCGCTTTATGTCAGGAAACACCAGAGTGAACAGGTCCAACTTGCATAAAAAGGTAGGGCAGAATGATTTGGCAATAAAAGTCGATGTTGTGATCTGATATGAGAATAATACAGTGATATAGTGATATATAGTGATATCCTCATGTTGTGATTTTGTACGTAATGCAGCTCTATGCTCAGACACTGTTGAAATGGTTATATGAATCCATATTATTTTTTGTCATATCACTAACTACTACTGTAAGCAAGTCTTCACAACAGGATTAAGAAAATGCATTAATAAGTGTAGACATCTACCAAGGCACTTGTCCTTTCTTTGAACAGTAAAAAGCTATTCCCTGGTATATTATATTGGAATTTTGTAGGGCAAATGATATTTGCATTTTAACTCTTGATTTCCATTTTTATGCTTAACTTTTGCTTAGTATTACACATTTCACCAAAACTCCTGTTAGGTTGAGTTTGTGTATTTACTAGGATTGAAACTTTGAAAGAGTACACTTTGTCGTTCTTCCAGGAGAGCTGGATATTTTTAGTTTTTTACATGTCATGCAACTGTAAACATTTACTGCCCTACTCCCTTGTTGCCTCTCTGTCCTGAACTGAAAAATATTTTTGTATCAGGTGATTTTGTTTACCCTCACTCTGGCAGCAAGCTCTAAATACATTTACTTCAACCTCCCATAGCCCTATGTCTGGGCTCATAATGCAGGAAGATGCTGGTTTTCAATGACACTGCTGACACTGTCATTGGTTATAGTGGCCAGAGCGGGCTCCCCTCTCATATCCAATTATCTAAGTACTTTGACAAGTGATACCGCATGTCAGCTGAGGAGGGAAAGCTAGGGCAATTGCACGAAGCAGGAGGCCCTCTTCCCCCACTGCTAAGACCTGCTAAGACATTGCTCACTTTACCCCCAGTGTAGCTGCATACAGCCCTAACCAGTACAAGCTAATGCTCTGGAAGCTCTTTGGCACACCATGTATTAGAGTGCATATATCAGGGCTGACATAGCAGTGGTACATTCGTGTGGGATAATGTATGGCCCCACCTAATGCACATTAGGCTTGCATTTATGATGTTCTTCCAGACTATATAAAAGCACAGTGCTCCAACCGCTAACCATCTTTCAAGGCGTGTTTGACCTTGTCCCATTCTGATCTTGCGTGAGCTTTGTATTTTCATAAAAAAAGATAGAATGTACCGTACTCTTCATGCTTTAGAATGTCTCTCAACTATAATGAGAAAATATTCACTTTTGCAATAATAACTTGACAATAATGTAACACTTCTTTAATAATTGATGAAGAAAAATTGTGGTCAAACAAGGTCACACAATTGTGCATTCCTCAGCCCTTTAAATGGAAAGTGTTGTAGCAATAAGGCAAATTTAAAACAAAAAATATATAAAATCATGCGTAAAATCACATATAGAAGTATGAACGTAATCTCCATACACCTCAATAGTGGTTTATCAATGTGGTAATGGCATTTCTGTGAGGTAATCTATTGTATGAGCCATATCTAGTCGATACGGCCTCTGACCTACTGACACTAACTTATTCTCAAATATTTTACAATGCATCTACACTGTTGAATGTGTGTATGCCGTTCTATCTTGAGAAGGTGTGATCCCTCATTCGTCCAGGAGTGGTTCAGTGTAGAGATGGTTTCAACGTGGTCATCTGGACATTGATTTAATGCTTATTAATATCACATGTCAAAGCCTATTCTTAAATTGCTTGTCAAATTAGCTTTGTCAGCATTTTGAGCATACATCCTTCCTTGTACACAAAATAATGCTGCTATATAGCCACATATTGATCTGCAGGTGACGAAGCTCTAGGTTCATTTTAAAATATATGATCTACTATAACAGAAGAAATGGATCACTGACTATTGTGGGAAAAATTCATACAGTAGTAGAAACAAATCTCAAATACCTTGCACAGACTTAAGGTACTTAGTAGGGCTGCAAGACTAACTGAAATCAAATCGTTATCACAATTTCAATGGACACAATTAGCGAACTGCTAAGGCAGCAGTTTTTGAAGTACCATAATTTTCTCCACAAACAAAAAAATATTCTTATTTTGCATAAATTGACTAACCTGTAGTTTAGATCTGTATAAACATGTTCTGAAGTTTGTCAGTTCATTATTTCTCTGTCAATTAAATCTCGAGAGACTCAAAGAGAAAAGTATTAGTAACCTTTATTGATCTTTATTGATTATCTTTGGCACTCAGACTCCGGCAGAAGACACTGTAATGGAGAGCGTGGCCAGTTAGATGACGTTTAGGAGAGGTCTTCACCCTGGACATGGACATCTGGAGGTTGTAGAGGTGAAGCCGAGGAGAGGGAAGGGGATGATGAGAGGATGAGAAGCCGAGGGGGTGCTGAGGAGGAGGTGGGGTATGGCACAAACCAAAGTGGGCGTGCTGATTGGATGAGGAGGAGGTATGGCGAGCAGCAGGGAGGAGTAATTGGAGTGAGGTGATGAAGGCTCAGGAGCAGGTAAACTCTGGAGAAACTGTGAGGTAGATGGGAGCACAGTTAGCTCTTCCAGGTTCAATTTACGCTAGCTCAATTTTTTCTTCTTCTAAAACTGAAACTTTGAACAGAATCTTATTAAAACATAACTCATAAATCACAATTAGATATTTTTCCCAAATTGTTCAGCCATTGTTGATCTGCCATGTAAATTAGGTTCACACACTTGTTCTTTCCATTGTACAACAAAACCATTGACTCTCACAATGTTTAGTAATAGGGATGGTCAAGATCTCATGCCACAAGATCTAGTCAGATAAAATTGCTACCAGGTGGTGCACATATGTGGAAAACTAAGCTTTTTTTTACGTTAGCGCTGGCGAGTTACATCTCTTGAGAAGCTGTAGTTCCAAAAAGCAGTGCTAAATTAACAGCAAAAATATTAAATAAAATTAACAAAAAATTGTGAGACCAAAACTGTGAAGATAAATTATGTCAAAATCTCATTTTGTTTTGTACCCAATCCTGGATCTCAACTCGTCTCGTGAGAATTGTGTCTCGTACCACCTCTATTTTATAATCTACTAAAGCTATGAGCCTGTCTAATTTTTTTTATTTTATTTTATATATGTAGCAAGAGATGTTAGTGTTTGGTCAGTGCCCCAAAGTGTTGCAGATTCCTTTGAAAAAACCTATGCATCTACACTGTTTTGATCCACACCCACATCATTCACTGTGTAATTGGTCTATTGACACTGAAAAAGTATAATTATATCGTTGACAAGGTCGTAAAAGTGAACAGCATTTTCCCAGTACAGTAGTGACCCTAAAGTTGCAAAGAAAATTGAGATGTTTTATCTGCACATCTGTATTTAGGAGTGACTCATTCCTTCAGATTGTAAGCATGCATTGGACTTGGCTCGATAAGCGGCGTTCTTCACTCATGTTGGCAAGCTTCACAGTTCTACAGTTAAACAAGAAAGGAGTAAATGATGGCTTTCGTCTTCAGTGTTATATGGTTAGGTCCACTTTGATCAGCTGGAGGATTTGCTGTCACCGATGGGGATGAGAGCCAACTCGGCTAACATTTGAGGTTTGATTGTTTCAGGTGGAGAAATCCAATCCTGTTAGTCATGAAGGAGCCGCCTGGATAGGGTTTCTGGTGAGGCAGAGGACGCTAAAGCTGTTTCCGGAGGATTCTCTCACTATCTGTGACAAACTCTGTCAAACCAGTGTCTCTGATGATACAGGGTGAGTCAGACAGACAGAGTGTTCAAAGAAAGGTTACAGGAGAGGCGAATAGCTACACAATGCAACGCAGGAAGAAGAAAAAAAAAACATACATAGAGATTGGTGTAAAATAAAACAGACTGAGTAGGACTGAGGGATCTTAGGAGGGCTAAAATATCTGCTGATTATAAGGACTCCCGTGTCTGTTAAAGTAGGCATATTTTGATTCATGCAAGGTCTCTTATCCTTCATTGTCCCTCATTTGAGACTTTAGTTATGGACAGATAGTTATTTTTAGAATTATATGAAATTGATTTTTTTATTGTTCAGTCTTGGAGTTCAGTAAGCATTTGGATGAAAATTGATGAAACTCTTGCCAACTGACTGTACCAAGCTATTTCCATGCGCAATTCAGTGGCTAAAACACAGGGCCTAAATGCATATGTGACATTTGTATATAAAAACTGACTGTCCAGAGTCATCCCAGCAATTCACCTGCTTTATCTGCAGTGATTTTTATGTCAGATGTCCTTCCTGATGTCACTCCATTGGTTGTGCAGTACTGTGATTGGTGCAAAGAGCTCTAAAAAGTACAACAAATGTACTATATTTTATGCAAGTATGTAACTTTCACTGCAGGTAGTTGTCTGAAAACATTTCAAAATTAACTTTTCTCTTTATTTTGAGTTATTGTTGCTGGTCGGTAGTCCCTTGATGTTCAATTGCATAAAGGGAATTTGTCTCTCCAAGGTTGTTAAAAACAACCTTCAATCCAAAAGTGTCCAGTTGTGTCCAACTGCCAGGTTCAACCATTTAGTCCCAGGAGATAGTCAAAACGGGGTCACAAACTTTGACCTTGTGGGACTCTGAGATCAAGTGTGTCTCTCTGTAGACAGGTCATGTTTTGAAATGAGAGCTGTCGTACTTGGGGACTTTGTGAAGCGGGGTGTGAAGTCCAGGCCCTAACAGATGTGGTATTCCTTTAATGCGGATCTAGTAATATGCTTCGGGTCTTTCATCATGTCTAATACATGTGGGACCGTCGTTTACAGCAAGGAAATAATAGAGCCATTTAATACATTTTCATTTTTATAAATTGCCATGTCACTGCTGATATTGAATTGTAGCTAAAATAGTCCTCTTTACCCCAAGGCAACAAATAACCTTCTCGTTCTTCAGCTAAACTATTTGATTTTTGGGGGGCAGCTTTTAACTTTGTAAGTCGTTTTGATGTATTTATCAATTTAGTCATGTACCACAGAGTAAAAATTGTTAAGAATTCAGGGGGCACAATAGCAGGTACGTTAAGCTGGGAAAGAATAGGAGATGATATATTGGAGTGAAAACTAATTTTCAACCTGTCGGTATATAGTCTCCCTCGGGCTGTGCCCTGCCTCGCCAATGACCTTATCACAGCAATATTATTATTTTGGTCAATCTTGATTTATAATGTTTATGCTTCTTCACTTAACAGTGCTAATCTCAAGTTTGGGTTCGAACAAGGTTTTGTTATCTTTTAGACGTTCATGAAACTATTGCAAATAGAGGTGGTAGTTGGAGAGATAAGTCGAATATTCTGGTGCAGACCACATTTGGTGTGAAGCCATATGCTGTTTTTCATCCATACGTTTGGTGGTTCTGGGCTATATTTTGTTTGTACAAAACAATTTATTCCCATCAACTTGTCTGCTTGCTCAGTGCCCATGTCTTATAAAGAGCTTAGAACAATTCCTAAATAATTTAACTTTCAAAATGTTATTACATTTTTAAACTGAAGACTAACTTAAGCAATTTTATCATATGCAAGCACATTACACAATTACACAAAAAACATTCCCCATATTGTCTGCCCCAGTCAAAGTGGTTAGGAAACGTACCTGATACATACACATAATTATCACTATAAGTTTAAACACATTCAAATTCTGATCCATATACGTTTTCGCTTATGTCCTGGTTAATCACTGTACTGCACAGAGCATCTGAGGTTGATGAAACCTTGAACAGTGATGTCCTAAAATCTAGTAAAAGACTTTGGTTTTGACTCTGATTCAAGTTGTACATTACCTAAATGACAATGAAGCCAGCGCTCTGTGCGTCAGGCCAGATGGAAATCCATTTTGTCAGGTTGTATTTATGACTCTGGCACAGAAGGACACTGAAAGGTTTTATCGATCATTGATGTTGATTGGCTTCAAGTCCTTAGCCTTGAATGCATTGTTCTTTGTGACTGAAAGGCTACAAAGTTGTATATTTCTAATGCTATATTGTTTGTATTGTCACTAAAGACCATTTTCTGCGATATGCTTATTTGTAGATCCATATTTCCGAATGGGCTTTCAAGTGAATACTCTTTGGTCACCACCTTCCGAGTGCGAAGAACGACAAAGAAAGACCGCTGGTATCTTTGGCAGATTTTTAACCAATCAGGAATCTCTCAGGTAGGCCTATTACTTTCCATTATTTTTTTTTTCTAAATTCAGTATTTTTTAAAATCTTATTCTTGTATCCTGTGTATCCTCAGGTTTCTGTGGTGGTCGATGGCGCCAAGAAGGTTGTGGAGTTTTCTTACCAAAGCGCTCTCAAGAACACACTCCGCTACACATTCAAAAGTAGAGACTTGCACAACCTGTTCGATCGCCAATGGCACAAGTTGGGCATCTCCGTGCAGAGTAACATTGTGTCTATGTACATGGACTGCAAACTGGTGGAGAGAAAACTGACAGATGAGAAGGAGAGCATAGAATCCAGTGGAAGAACCCTCATTACTACAAGAGTGGAGGACGGTCGGCCTATAGATGTACGTTTTTTATTCGCCAATATTTGTGTTTTGGTACTGTAAAATATGTGTTGGGTGTTGCTAACGCAGCTATCAAGTTTCAACAGCAACATATACATACATGAGGTTAGTCATCATATATAGATTCTCAAATATACAGCCTTTGTGTCATAATCTGTATGGATTTCAAGCAATTAAGCTTGTGGTTTGTTTCATTCACACATGTTTTACACACAAACCCTGCACATTTAGGCTGAGTTCTTCTCTCAAACGGAAAACACTCATTCTCTGTTCCACCTTGTGATATCATGTATTAATACAGGAAAGGCTCCACTGTGGTTCTAAACTACATACACTCCACTAGAATCATTGGGATGGTTTCAGACTTGGAAATGCCAATGTCTACTGAACTAAAGGTAAAAGATAGCCATTAACTTGACAACTACTCCTTCATGACATCACAAGGTGGAACAGAGCGTTTTGACTTATGGTGATGTAGACAGCCCAATAATGCAGGATTACTCAAAGTGTATAAGTGAAACAAAACACAATTCCAGATATGTTTTTGATGAGGTAACAGCATTATAACATCACTTAAAGCTCTCAGGAGTCATTTTTGCATAATATAGGACCTTTAAGTCCTCGTTAAGTCCTTCAGTTTCATTTGCCTGAAACCCATTCTGTTTTAGTCATTCTCAACTATGCTGATTTATTTTATATACACTGATACATGATAAAATAACAGTGATTATTGTGGAAGTATGAAAAAGTCTGTCAGTATCTTGTATCCTGATTGTATTCATAAATATTTGTTTTCTCTATACACAGATTGAACTGAAACAACTCATAATCTACTGTGACCCTTATATGGCTGAAATGGAAAACTGCTGTGAACTGATTGAACCAAAGGTATTGTGCTGCATTGTATTACAACAGCAAATTACAAGCTTGAATTATTCAGAGTGCAAATTTGATGCAGAGATTTTCATAGTTTTGCCTTAAATAATGCATGTTGTTAGTGTACAAGAAATTTCTACCATGATTTATTAAGTGCTTTGTGTTAGAGCAGGAAGAGTGTGGATTGCTTCTTGTACATTTCAATAGGGTGTTGGTCTGTTCCCTAGATAGTAACACAATAACATAGCTCTTTCATCACAATAAATCAATATAGGCTTTGGTTACAGTAAGTCCAAATGCAGACATGACCTTTGACCCTTTGCCATTAGGTGTCCTTATAAGCATGTTGTCATGTATGTATAGAGTTACTCCTGGAGAACTAAGAACAAGAGAACCCTGAGAAGAACTCATCACTGATTGTATTTTTAGCACATTGTGGATGCAAAACAAGGTCCTCTAAAAGGCTAACCAATATAATTAACTACTATCATAAGTTGTAAACATTTCATTATTTCATCAGAGCAAATTCAAACTACGTTGTAAAATAATTGACCAGTGGGAGTCACAACAAACTATGAGCAAATTAAAGGGGCTCTATGCAACTTTTGTGCTGCCTGCTTGTCTGCATGGAGACAACTTACAGGTCAGATCTGTAGGGAGACGACTCTGCTCATAGTAAGAATGAGTTTGTTTTTCAAGATAGTTTTGAGTAATAAAAACACCTGTAATTGATTAATACAGGTAATCTCTATAGAGACAAGCAGGTTGTGGACCCACCAAAATGCCACATTTTTAAGCATTCATACTTTTTCCTGTATGTTCTGTATGTTATGCTCATTCTTGTCCTGTATTTGTTGTATTTGACTCTTGTACCTTGTACATAGGCCTAAAGTATATAGACAAAAATCCAAACAACACAAAAATCTAAGTAGTACGACGTTCACCGCACATCGCCTTTTTATTGTGCAGCTCTAGCATTTGGTAAAGCCATTTAGCCTGAAAAGTGTGAGCTTGCTGTACAGTGATTTCTGCCATGTAGCACCATGACAAAGGAGGTGTCTAAACGGTGATATTTTTCTATTGATCCAGTGTGAAGCCTGGGAGACACTTAATGGGACTTCCCCTCCCCTGGTTACCGCACAGCTCCCCCAGATGCTGTCTCAGCCGCCATCGCAGCCCATTGACAGATGCCACTGTCCATCTGAAAAGGTACAATCAATGCCTCCTCCAAGGGCCCCTAATTGAGTATAGTGTAATGCCTGTTGTAACCGAACCAGTTCCAATTTGCTCAGCGATCTATTATTTGGACTGAAGAAATCCATTTTCAGAAAGGTGTGTTCTTGGATATATACCAAGAAGGTATTAAAGTATAAGCAACAACCTCTTAGAAGTATAGACACGCAATACATTTATGTGGGAAGGATAGACTTTATGTTTTATATAAGTGCACAATATACAAATCACCAAATGATTATGATTTATGCACTTTTTGAACTAAAACAATATACTGCAGTGAGTCAAATATAAAATGTAAGGTATTCACTGTAGCACACGTACAAACTGCTTTTCAAAATTTATATGAATGTGAAGGTTCCTGGTTGCTCTGCCTTGTCTGGGGATGTGTTATTAGACCTACAACCTGAGAATGTAATATCTGTTGAATTTCAATTCAAGAGTTCACTCAGTACAAGCTCCTTTGCTTCTGGTTTAATTTCTTCACTATTTGGCCCATAGAGCAGCTGTAACCTGCATAGCTTTTTAGTTCAAAAGCCACATTTTTGACCAGAGGAAATAAGCATTTTTTTATTTCGTGGTGTGGATTGGAAATGGTATTGTTGGACTGAGATACACAGTGATATATTTTGATATCCCAAGTTCTATTCAATACATTTATTGCATTATGATATATAATGCCATGTAGCACTTTGTCATGGTGTATGGCAGAAATCACTGTATCAAGCTCACACTTTTCAGACTAAACGGTTTTACCAAATGCTTCGGCTGCACAATAAAAAGGCAATGTGCAGTGAACCTTGTACTATTTTGATTTTTGTGTTGTTTGGATTTATTTCTATATACTCTAGGCCTATGTACAAGGTACATGAGTCAAATACACAAAATGCAGATACAGGACAAGCCAGAGACCCAGAACAGAATCAGGTCTGGCCTTTTCTGAACATACAGGGAAAAATATGAATGCTTTAAAACCCCAGCAATTTTTTGTGGGGTCCACTACCTGCTTGTCTCTGTGGAGATTACCTCCATTAATCAATTACAGGTGTTTTTGTTGCTCAAAACTATCTTGAAAAACTATTATACAGCAGAGTGGTTAGCACTAGCTCTCAACAAAGAGGTTGCATTGTATTGTGTTGGGTTCAACAAACTACAATTTGGAATGAAAATGTTTTTTCTGTCTTTTCTGTCCTTTGTGTTACTCTAATCTTTATAGATGTTCCTGCTCCATTACATTGCCCAAAGACAGGCATGTGAAAGATTATTTGAAAAAAAAGTTTTTCATTTTTGTTGCAGTATTGTCCCCTGTCTGAAGCCCCTAGTTGATCTTTTATGATCTATGGCTTTTTTGATAAGAGACTATACAATCAGTGGAGAATAAATATTACTGTCAATGCTCATACATATATCACACTTTAGCTTCTATCTGGAATAATATAATGGTACTTTTTAGGTGTATAACTTGTTATATTTGAAAATCATACTTTTGACTAGTCACTTGGAGAACAGAACAATTCTTTTTCTGAGGCAGTTCAATAGACAGATCGAATGGTGTTATGACAACTCTGGGTCTTATTTCCATGGAAGGGCACAAGAACTACTAAATGAACCAAGTTTAAGGACAAAAAGT
>KN469281.1:151357-171452 GCA_000787095.1 Periophthalmodon schlosseri
CAATATTAATCCAAAACTATTTGAACAAAAATCTAAGGTGTGGAGGACTTTTAAATGTTTTTTTGTGTTTGTTGTTCTGCCAGAAGCAATATTTCCTGATATTTTCATCGCCTAGAGCGGAACAATCTCAGCCCACTGTTCAGATGGTCAGTCTAACATTTTAAAAAGGCGACTCATTTCTATTGGGCCGTTTTCCTCTTGTCAACAAACTGCTGCCACGGGAAAAACATGTCAAGTAAGATGGATTCAAAGAAAGTCATGTAAGGGTCCTGTCCCTGCTACAGCATTTTGTGATTTCATTTTTATATAAATAACAAAATAGAATCATGGGTGATAATCATTTTTGTGGTTATAGTGTATGTAAGATTTAGGATACAATTTGTCAGAAAATGTTTTGCCTGTTGTTGTAGACAAAGGCAGTTAAAGTTGAGGGGAAGTGGAAAACTTCAGGCGTAGTTGTTGGCAGGCGGTAAACACAAGTCCGACTCACACAGAGGGGAGGTTAAGTAGCCTCAGACAGCTCCAAAAGCCAGCTGACGTCATGTACACATTAGCATAACAAGCGACACTTTTGAGGTTTAGCTTTAATGAAAAACAACATCAGTAATTAATCTGTCAGTTTTTCTCTTCTGTGATTTTATCTGTATTTATGTTGAGTTTAATTTGTTGATTTCTAGCATCCCATCATCACATAGTTTATGCAAGGCTCTGCTTTTCACCCTCACTGTTTACCCCTGCTCTTTATTCTAATGGATTTAAGTGGTACTTGTAAATCTGGCTCAAGTGCGAATGCTTACGCGCTCCATTGAAAACATAGCAACTGCTGGATAATACAGTTAACAAATTTGATGTTTTTTCACTATTAATTAATTACTCGTCTTGCTTAAAGTAAATATTTTAGGCATGACATGAAAGCTCTCCAAATTAAAAAAGAAGTGTTTATATTTGTGTTTTATTTGACTGACTGGATTTCAATTTTTGTGTCACTGTCAGTTATTATTCAGTTTTAAGTTTGTAAGGTTTGCAGCTTGAACGTCTGTGGTCATAAATAGATTTAAAATTCCTAGAAAACAAAGCATTGCCAGAAATAGTAAAGCTTGAGGCATATGCGGCATATTGTAGTCAAAGCTGTATGATGTGGTTAAATGAAGCAAAACAACAGAAAGAAAATGAGTCTTTGGGTTTTTGTTTTTTTTGCTTGGGGTTTTGTAGGTCCAGTGTCCTTACATCCACTTTGATTGAGCAGCAGTTTTGTCTGTCTGCAACCTCTTGTACAAATTTTATGTAAACCCGAAAATCGATCGTCTAATATTGGCTGCTGCTAGTGGAATTACGCCATAATTCACGCCGTTGGAGGATGTTCATTATTAGTGCTTTCTGCCACTGTGCTGTTTTCTCTGATTTATTCTATGCTTTGACCTGAATCTTGTATTTCATAGAGAAGAATATTAAGGCAGCACACAGAAGTAAAAGGTAAAATGCAGTCTCTGTCTCATCAGGCGACACAAGGCACTTCAGGATTAATGGGCTGAAACCAGCTCGGTATCCCCAGCGGTTCGTAATGAGTGAATGAAGTTGATTCTCATCGACTGCATTTGAGTGTAACAGGGCTCTCCTCTTAACCAGCCCCACACAGCCCCTCCAACATGTCCTATGAATGATTAGCACCAATGACACCGCATTAGTATTAACCATTCGCAACAAATTAAACGCAAAATTAAATTGTGTGTTTGTTTGTGCAATTCATTCCATTTTATTTTGTCTGTTTTGCATTGCGCTCAGTCTAATGCGAATATTATTGCCGTGTGCCTGCTTTAATTAGGCGTATTTATATTAAAGTAGACCCAATGCACTTTATATTTATTTGGAGAGCAGGATTGTAAAATGGAAATGGAACAAGATTTATGTCACTATTAGTGCATTTGTGTGTGCATAATTTCAGTGGACCCATTTTACTGTGTCTAGTACTACAGAGACTGCCTTGCCAGAACTCTCCCTTTACTGCAATTAACTCATCGTCCATTTTTAAAGCTACGGTGTTATTTAAGGCTCAAGTAGACACCTGAGAGGCCTGAATTCTGCCTATGAGCATGTGATCCCGGATCGTTTTGCAGATACACCTCCTATGGGACAGAGGCTGGCATACATGATGTTCTTTTAAAATTATGAAACGTAATACCACCCATTACAGTGAGGGACTATTATGTCACAGTGGTCCCTTGTCTCATTTATGTGTTTTATAGAAGACTAATATATATGTTGTTTAGAATTAGAGACTCAAATACTTTTTTATTGAAACAACATTTTTACTTCTAGCAGTGTATTCATACTTAAATCACACTTTTCACTATATAGTTACAATTTATTGGTTTTTTTCAGTATTTTTCTCTTCAAATACTTTTCTATCTTTACCAGTAAAAACAACTTTTAAAGGGCCTAGTTTTACACAAAATTTACTCATGGGAGCTTTAAGCCATGTTATAATGTCGTTACCTCAGCAAAAATATACCCGTTGTTGTGTTTTGTTTCATTCAGTAACCCTTTATTATTAGTCTGTCTACATCTCCAAAGCTCAAAATGCTCTGTTCCACCTTGTGATGTCATGAAGCGGTAGTTTTCAAATTAACAGCTACCTTTTACCTTTTCTTAAGTAGTAGGCGAATTAAGAGCTGAAATTATCCAAATGATTCTAGTGTGTGAGTTTAAAAACACAGTGGAGCACTTCCTGTATTACCACATGACATCACAAGGTGGAACAAGATGTTTCAGTCTGAGAGAAGAACTTAACCTAAATATGCAGGGTTTGTGTGTTAAACATGTGTGAATGAAACAAAACACAACTACAGGTCTGTTTGTGAAACAACAGTATAACATAGATCAGAAAATACCGTAATATGACCCTTTTAAAAATACTTTTATACAATACTCTAACCCAAGCAAAACCTTTGTCCATCATTTACATTGTCTTAAGTATTATATAAATCTGAAGCTTTTTTGTTACTTTTATTGTTTGGAAAATAGCAGAATTTGCACATTCTGTGATCTAGTTTATTGGTATGTTGACATCAAATCTACAGTATTCGAAATCCAACCCTGCCTCTAATCATTTCCACAGTGCATGTATATTTTCTTAGAGCACTGTATCTGGTTGCCCCCTCTGATCCTCTGATGCTTTAGATTAGGACTTATTGCCCACCCTATGTGATGGTGTATCGCTGAGCAAATGGAAAGTCACAAAAGGCATTTCCTGCTCTAACCTCCTCGGCATTTGTAGGCCGGCACTCAAGATATCTGTGTTACTCATGGATCTGGTTCCACAGCGCTTTACAGGACCTGTCATTCAGCACGACAACATTTCCACACCACAATCTTCTCTGGACACCAAGCTCATTTGCAATTATAATGTGCTACACGCAGGAACACTTTTACTAATTATCTAGCATGGTACAACCCCCTTTTGAGCAAGTTGGGACACTGTGTGAATGAAATGTAAATCTGCAAACCAAATCCAGCCTCACTAATAGACAGTGTTAATGTTATTGGTTTTAGTATTGATAATGGTTATATAAATAGTCTGTGTAACTGTTACTGGTGGACACTGCCTTATATCTGTCTGAAGGAATGGGGGACTTAGACATTATTTATCTCGTATTTATAACTCCATCCTCAGACCTAAATCAAAACAGGGAAAACAATAGTGATAGTATATTAATAGATGTGAGAGCACCCATTAGGAGCCTGGATGATTATGCAGAATATGACTCAGACACAGTTCACACTTGGTGTAGTTCAATAGACCTAGCCAACAAACAGAACGTGTAAACAGATAGGTGTGTTAGTTTCAGTGTAGTTAGCTCCTCCCTTCAGATAGATATAAGACAGTGTCCACCAGCAATCTGACCACAACTGAAGAAGCCTGTTATATAAATAGTATGCTGTGGTGCTCTTGTTCTGTGCAATGATTTCAGAAATACACCAATGACGTGGGTACGGTAGTAATAATAATCCATGGATTTAAAGCTATACAAGAATCACAATAGAAGCATTAAAGTACACATTTTCCGGATCAGCGTTATGCTTCTTCAGCTGCATGATTGTAAACTTTCCTTGATCCATCCTTATTGACATTTGCTTCCATCTGTTTGAATATGCTTAATATGAGGATGCAGACTGGGGGCAGTTATGTTTGGTAAAATACTCAAGTAAACAGAATGAAACCGCATTTGTGAATCGTTAGTCATTTCATTTAATGTTTATTGCTATTGTATTGTATTATGCTAATAAAAGACAGTTCATATTTTAGGTTTACACAGCACATAGTCAGCATTTTAATATTTCCATTAGGAGAAGAACATTATTTTTCCCATTTTATTCTGTTACAGTTTACATTATCTGAACTTGATTTTGAGTTTCTAATTAATTTTGACTTGGTATTTCTGCACCATAACTTTCAGCCTGATGAGGACACTGACTGGGGGCAGTTTTGTTTAGTAAAATTCCCCAGTTAACAGAATTAAACTGCATTTGTACTTTGTCCTTCCTCTGGCTCTATGGCAGTAGTTTACTCTGCCTTGCTTTGGCCCTTGGTGTCTTGTGTTGGGCTTTTTCCAGATTGTCTTGTGGCCTCCTCGCGACAGGAGAGAGGAGACTCACAGTACCGCGTGTAATTAGCAGACGAGTGTACACAGCTCCCCACAGCGTCGCGACCTCGTGCTGCAGCCGACTAACTCACTGCTGGTCTCCTCTTTCTCTCTATCTCTTTTTCTCTCTCTATTTCACTCTTTTCTCTCTCTCTCTCTCTCTAAGCCACACAAAGCCAGCAGCAGCTCACAAAAAGCTAACAATACATCCAGGCCCTCAGGTCTATATATAAATTAGGCCTGCAGGCTCAGTGCACAAGTCTATTATGGGAGAATTTGATGCTCCGCTCTGTGCACAAAAGATAAATAATAAAGGGTGGGGATCTAAACTGAGCAATAGAGGATGGATAGGATAAAATCATTAGCTCATTTTGAGTCTCCTCATTATAATCCTAATCAATGTATCAATAGTTATTTGCGAGGATCCAATTGTGTTCTAAAAGGCATAAGTGAATACACTTCTGGACCATTCTGTGCATTCTCCTATGTAACCTTCACTTCTGTTGTGAATCCTTAAGCATTTTATCTATTGGTGTTTTTACCATTATATTAGTGCAATTGTATTGTATAGTATTGTATTGTATGCAATCAAAATATAAGACAGTTGATTTTTAGGTTTAACTACACACTAAGTACACACTATCTATGTTTGTATTATCTATCTATTTATATTTTAATTAGCACATTATTCCTTAGAAAGTGTACATTATATCGGCTATGAAGCAAAGTTTATATGCAAGGCACAAAAACTTAACAGTTGCAACCAATTAGTAAAGCAAGTCACTCTATTTTAATAGCAGTAGGTCACAGAATTTCTTTTTGCATGAAATGTGTCTTGTTGGCTTACTTTATAAAATACAGAGATCACCTGTATATTTACATTTCATTGTATTTATTATATACTTTAGAATATATTAAAATGTACAATTGGCTTTATCCATCAAATAAACTTAATGAACTTGCATACATTAACTTTTGGTCTCTGCCTAAATAATACAAAGCAATGAAACATTTTAGATACTAGTATGTTTATGCCATAATCCAGTTTGAAAAGCTGCCTATAGATTCCAGTTTTTCAGTGTAACCTGTTTAGGCTGTCAAGTTAAATTAAGACTTGGTTCCTCATTGAGCTATTGGACAGCTGTACTATCATTGACTGTGTGGGAGGGTGTTGCAATGTGATAACACTGTGGCATAAGCATGTCAATGAAAATGCAGGATTTGGGCATTACATTGTGTGGTATGGAGACATGTTATGGGATGTACTTTCTCAAATTGTAAAGTTAGTTTGTCTAACTCTGCTCTGTTTGCAACATCAGCACAAGTAGAATAAGTAGTAGTGTCTCCTTCCAATATCTCAGCCATGGCATCATTTTATGTTCTTTCTTAGTAGGGTTGTCCAACAATCTATACCCATATACTAATATATACTTACACTAGTATCAAAATAGTATAAAAATTGATCAAATATCAATGCTAAAACATATTTAATAAAACAGGTTAAATGTGGACCTTTTCCGGAATAAACAGACTTGAAGTAGTAGTACATGTGGTAATTTTACAGAAACTACCATTAATTTGTGTTGAAAATTGTTTTGTATAAAAAATAGGTTTTAATAATTATTTTAATAGTAGTGTCTTATCATCTTTACATTCGTGATAACACTAATTCTTAGTAGTAGTAGTAGTAGTAGTAGTAGTAGTAGTAGTTGTAGTAGTAGTTGTAGTAGTGGTAGTAGTTGTAGTAGTAGTTGTAGTAGTAGTGGTAGTAGTAGTTGTAGTAGTAGTGGCAGTAGTAGTTGTAGCAGTGGCAATAGTATTGGTTTTCTTCACTTTCTAAATGTATTCGTATTGTTGTTTTTTCTAACTATCAACAGTTGAACATTTGAAGTCACAGAACAAACTTAGATTTTCTGTTGTCCATTTCACCTTCTATTTTGTATGTGACAAATCATCCTCCTTCCCCAGCACTCACTTCCTCCTGGCTTTAACCTGTTCTGTGGAGTCACAGCCACTGGCCTAAATGTGTCACACCTAACAAGGCACGCTGCAAATTTAGCCTGTCAATACACGTCAGGGCCCATTCATCCGCCATCACTCTTTATCTGCCCTGTCCCCCCGTCTTTCACTTTAACCGTTTCCATAGAGACGGCAAGTTTGCCCATAGTCTGCGCTGTTCAGTCCCACCTCTAGGTCGACTCCTGACGCATAATGACAGCCATAGTCCTTTGGTAAAACGTGCATGTGTGCCCTGCGTAAACAAGTACTAGCTACGTGACATTAGCGGCATATGTCTCCTTGAGCCACAGTGACAGGCATGGGAATCTCTCACCTGTGTGGTAATGCTACAGTGTCAACGCATGACCAGCGCGTATGATGAGGTTTAGCTCTGTAACTTCACAAATGCTGCTTATTATATTTGTACACTGTGTTGCCAAGAGCTATAGCAACACACTGTAAATATTTTTTATCACAATAGAAGACCAAAATGCAGGATTACGGTTGCCTAGCAAATCCAGAATGATATCTCTCTGTATTTTTATACAGTCTCGTCTCCACGTCCTCCAGTGCGTTTCAAGCCCAGTCATACGTACGATCAAATACGTTTTTTTTCAGTGACACATGTAAAATGAAGAAGCTCAGTGGTCAGCTATGATTTACAAGTAAAATAAAATTTCTCTCAAATTAACAAAGTTTAGTGCTTCGCTCTTTAATTCTGCAAAAATATGCAATGTTTTCAGACCCCTGTGATATTTTTTTGCTTTATTATTTTCGATAAGGCCCATGCCTGTCCCCTGATTGGCTAATCACGGCCACTTGAAAACGGGGAGATTCACCGGTGACTAGACTCACGTTTTCATAAAGTATTAAAGAAGTGTGTATTCTAGATCCCAGGCAAGGATTAAGCTGGTTTTGCTGCCTAAATTGTGTGCCTAAATATACGTCTATAGTGTGAGATGTTCCTGGTAGGACTGTCATGATAACACATTTTTAAAAGTTTGATATATTGCTGAAGTAAATATAGACGATAAACGCTAATATTGAGACTAATTGATGCCACTGACACTATAACCCAAAACCAGATTTAAATCACAAAAACTATTCAAAATCTACAATATTGTTAAAGAATCGTGAGCTGCAGTAAATAAACAGCAGAATGAAACTCTTAAGTAGTTAGTTTTCATCTGTAATGAGTCATAAAAGTGGTACAAATAAAAAGTACACACGACAGGCTTAGTTTCTGCTTTGAGAAACAGAGAATAGCTATTGTGATATGTGATTTTGTAAAAAGGTAGTTTTTTAAGAGATTACATTTAAATCAGCATTAGAATTGGCTTTTGATTTGTTGCGGCGTCCCCTCAGAGTACTGCCTTTAAGATAACATTTACTTGTGTAAGACTTGTTAACTGTCTCTTCTCATTTGGACCTTGGGCGACTAGTTGCAAGCCTTTTGACACCGAAGCAGGTCATTAAACCATAACAGCTCATTATCTCTCTTTTAAATGGCAGTCTATTATTAGTCCGGCTGATCAGACATTCACAAGCAGTAGACTCAGTTTTTTGTTTTGTTTTCCCATCAATTTCAAGTGCTGTTATTATCACTGCAAACATGGCTAGATAGCAATATTGCCATTGCTGTAAGTGATACTTGTGTATATGAAGGCCATATAGAATATGTCTGTCCAATATAGTAAATGTCCCCATTTCAACTGTTTGTATATTCATTGCAGTCTGAAGTGGACATACCCAGCAGAATCCCTTTATCTCAGCCTCTCTAAACAGTTTCATGGGACTAAAGCCCAAAGGAGAAATGTGGCATGCATTTAGACTATCAAAGTGGCCGGCCTTCAGGGACACTGTAGCTGTGAATGCATCATTTTAAATAGGCCTATGGAGATGTTTCCTTACAGCAAAACTACTGACATTTAGAGGGCAAATGTTCGATTGGATAATTAGTTATTTACCAAACTGATGCAACATGTGAAGTGAGGAACATAAAGTTGTATTCAATGGGGTCAAGAACAAGGTCAACAAATTAAGAAAAAAAAAAATTGGCCAAATTACTACATTCACAATTCACAAGTCTTGAATGAATATGCGATTATATGTATGTCTGTGTAATCCCTCAGTCGTCCAGGTTATATATAGCTATGGTTATATGTATGGTAAAAGAGCAGCAGAGAAACGTTGGGTCTGACAATGAATTTTAACTGTAGGGAATCATGTCCATGGCTAAGCTCGTTAGTCTCAATGCCTTCACCTGTTGCAGAGCCAGCAACCTTCTCCAGATTTCTAAAACTACAATGCATTTACCTAGCCTTGCCAGCAAGACAAATTCTTGCTATTTTTGTGAGTTCGCAAACTCTTGAGAATCCGTCTTGAACAGCTTCGGCTGAATTGTTTGCATGTGATTGTGCAATCACAGGGTAGTACTGTGGTTTGTGCGGAAGCCAGCGCAGAACAAACCAAAACAAACATGGCGACACTGACAGACGTACTTCAGCCTGTTTTAGTAAAAGTACGGACTATTTTGTTTCTGAAAAATGTGAGCTTTGTGCATTTGTGGACTGAATTGAACAAAAGTTTGATTTTTTGGCCTGTTCCACTGTTATGGCGCTTCGACCAATCAACATAAAGTCTTTGTTTGTTTGGTTCTGAACTCCTTCAGCAAGAGCTTGATGTGTAGAACTCTATTCAGAGGACTACACATATCAATCTGGTTAGCCAGGTTAGCATTTGCCTCCATGTTTATCTCGCCAAACCTTTGTTCCATTTATTGTGCCATTTCATAACCTGTGGCTCTTTGAAAATTAACAGTTACATACAACACAAATATATAAATTGAACAACACTCAAAATATGCAAACACAATTCACACTATATGACCCCGTATGATTTTGTATTATTCCAATTTACTATTTTTAAACATTGCTATATACAGCGTTCCTGCAAGTGGATTAACTTAAGTTACATGTGCGTAGCTAATAGTTGTCATGAAAAGCATCAAGCATCTTGTTGTTGTCGTATGGAACATTTCTGGATTATTCCCTACCATCATGACAAATTATACATTTGATTATACATTAACAATAGAAAGTCATTTTTATTTCTTATATGTATTATTTCCTATACATTGCGTTTTTTCTTGTAATTAGTAGTCATGTCTTTTATTTCTCCTGTTGGTGTTGGTTGGTTTTGCTGTTCAGTTGGACTCGTAGGTGCACTGCTGCTGTCTGCAAGCCTTGAAGTTATAATGAGGCCTGTATGTTTGTGTGAAAACAACAGAGAACTGCAGTCTATTTTATCCTGTTTTTCTTCAGTACAGGAGGCGGGGAGGGTGCTGGTGGTTTGTTTGGTATTGAAACTGACAGAGGGAGCAGATTTGGAACCAAAAAGTAATGAGTCTTCTGAATATCCCGTAGCAGGCATATTTTAGCTGTGACATTCATTTAGACAACAAAATGGATCCAAACTACAAGTGACTGATTTTTTCTCACCCACTTTCATTCACATCTGATAAAAACAGCTTGTAAAGTCCACTGTATTTCTGTTTTGGAGAGCTGTGGGGGTTGGCATATAAAAGGCAACTGGGTGGAATACAGCTTTATCAGATATTACTAGCCGGCCTTTAAAAAGCTTCTAACACCACTGCTTACATTGGTGTCAAAGGGGGTCTATTTTTTTTCCTTATTTGACTTTTCACTACCTTGTGTTTGTCAGAGCCACCCTGCAGTGTTATCATTCCTGTCCGTTGTTAATACATTGAGGCTTTTATACGTTCTGCAGTTTATTTTAAAGCTGTCACCGTTAATGGTACGGCACAACTGCCCCTTGTCCAACAGCGTGAAAGTCATCAGGCTGCCTTTTATTTCCGCATATACTCTAAATACCACTTTAGGAGAATGAGTGAAGTCACTTTTGATGCCGTCTGTCAGTGGGTATGATATTTAGTGGTTAACCAAAACTGCACAAATTCAAGTTGCATACAGTGACAAACCGTGTGATATGAATAAACACACAGAATTTCTAGTGTTTCAAGTGTTCAGGTTTTGTTTTGATGGTAGTATCTAAAATTACCTAAAGTGTTGCATTTCCAGGAGTTTGAAAATCTGATAACACAACTCAAAGGAGGCACAAAGCAATGATTTTGTGTTTGAATCTATTCTAGCAGAAATATTACAGTTATATTGTAAGATATAGGGCTGTTTTGTCAGAAAGTACATAAATGTGGGACTAGTATAAAAGATTTGTGTTGTTTAGTTCATAGTTAGTTATTGGGGTTATAATTTAAGTTGGCACAAAGATGCTCAATTTGTATAGTCTTGCCAGATTCATTGGATTTACTCTTGTGCAATCTACAATGAAGAATATGCAATTGCACAAAAGGTCTTAAAATAATTAATTAATTAATTAATTAATTAATCAGTGGATTTATGTAGCACCTTTCATGACACCCAAAGCTCTTTACAGTGCATTATTCATTCACCCCACCCTCGGTGGTGGTAAGATACTATTGCAGCCACAGCTGCCCTGGGGCAGACTGATGGAAGTGAAGCTGCCAATCGGCCCACAGCTGCCCGGGGCAGACTGATGGAAGTGAAGCTGCCAATCGGCGCCACTCGCACACACACCACATGTGGGTGAAGTGTCTTGCCTAAGGACACATTAACAGTTTTTGCCACTGGTGCCCCACTGTGGCACCTGGTATTCCCAGTGGTCTCCAATACTAACCAGGCCCGGCCTTGCTGAGATCTGACGAGATCAGGCTTGGACGAGCTGGTATGACTTACTTATGTGTAGTATTCATTTTGGTCTGGTGCTCCAGTGCCATATGTTAGTTTAGTTTTATAATAATACAGGGAATATATATTGACAATATACATTACCCTAACAGTAGCGATAGCTGCTGCCAGTTTCCTATAACCTCTGGGCAGGCTGATGTTAAAGTTCATAAAATCACATTTAATGCAAATGGCACTACAATGGCCAGACTGTCATAAAAAAAAAAAATCTGTAACATTATTCACATTTTCTCTCAGTAGTAGTTCACGTTATTCGATTTCCAGCTTATTATGTTGCAAATGCTGAAATACTGTCACGAAGTTGTGGCCTGCAACAGCTAGACTGATCAGTGCAAATATCACTACCTTTTGGCCAGGCAGACATAACACGCTGTGAGAGTGTTACAACATGTGGTCTAGAGAAATGGAGAGTATATAAGCCACTCAGGTGAGCAGCCTCCGTGTCGCATTATCATGGTCGGAGAATGGGTCAAACAAGGAGCAGATAGGCCAGGCTCAGTGGGCACCCAGGACGGGGATCGAGCTGAGCAGCCAGGCAGAGAAAAGCAGAGATCCCCTGTCCCAGAAGGCAAGACGGAGGTGTGGGCTGACAGGCAACAGCAGGCTGGCTCCTACATAGGTGAGACATGCACTTATTGGCTTGGTGGCAGTCCCTGAAGACTTCAGGCATGTACCTGGAAGAAACCATACAGCGCTTTATGTCTTATATAATTGGAGTTGCTATTCTATCAGCCTTGTAAAATCCAAAAAGAGCCAATATGACCTGGACATGTTTTCAACCGGGTGCACTAAGCGTATACCGATATAAATTGACAGTACATGTGTCAACACATGGCTGATATGTGTAGTCATCTGTACAAGCTGCGGGCATATTCAGCCCTTCAACACATATAGTAAAGTGTGAAAGCACAATGTAAACTCGGATTCCCCAATGCACTGTAGTGGCCTGGGAGCTGACAAACGCTAAAAGATTAAAGGTATAACGCTGCTAGCTGCCTAATTATGGGCTCATCATAGGGGATCAGACTGCCAGTTCTAATCAGCCTGTAAGTCTTCCAAAACACTACCCTAATACATCTAGCTTGGCCTTTAAAAGTCACCAAATTGCTTAGTATATCCTTTAAACACCGTTGTCATCCCATACTTACGGAGTTGAACATTTTAAATTGAGAACGACAAGTAAATTAGCTATCTTTAGACACAGATTTAAAATTAAACCTTTACTTTGTGCTGTTGGGTGAATTTACTATATCTTTCTTTCTGGTTTGTCCATTCTGGAGGTGTCACAGTAATTTTAAACCCGATGCCCTACCCAAAACAACCCTGTCATTTTATTCAGGATTGAACCTACTTGTGAGCAATGGGGATTCTATGTGATTTTAGGTTGTATTGCTGTAAAAAATATAATTGATGTGTTAGAAAAGGTTCTGCTCTTAAACTAAGGAATGATTTATTTAGCCCAAGTCACCACTGTCATCTTCAAATTGATACAGCTGCAAATAACATATGGCTCTATGTTTTCTATGTAAATATTGTCTCAATTTTGCCACATTCGACTGATGGGATGAGCATATGTTAAATGTACATTTCTGCAGCTGTTTCCAAGAAAAGTCAACAGTGGAAGAGTGTTGGATGCCAGTAGTAAGCAGACACTCATTATTCGGCCTGACTTTGAAAGACGATACATTGCTCTCGCCCACTTTATAGTCGGCTCGTCTGGCCTCTCCTGACCGGTGGCCAGCAGGGCATCGAGGGAATTCCACCCAGCAATGCCCAGCTTCTTAAACGGTCACATCGGTCAAGGATAACTGCTGCTCAACAATTTGTTTCATCTGCTTTTAGCCTGCAAACATGTATATAGATAGTGCGAGTGCTGACAGACTTGTTGATTTGTTCGTTGTGTTTTCCAGGCTGACGACGAATGTGTCAAAGGCGATCAGGTAACTTAATTAAGACTGCACTGTTTGCACACAACAGACAGTGCAAATACAAACACTGTTAAATCCATGTTTTTTATCTTCCATCTATAGGGCCCACAAGGAGACAAGGGAGACAAGGTAATGCTCCAACATGAACCATTTTCTCACTTTTTTGTCCCATTTTGTGCTGATTTAAATATTCACAAGTGATAAAAGGCAGCCATTATGTTGAACAAGCAATTATTGAAGCGCCATAAGTCTATCTTTGCAGCGGAACTGTGGTCTAACATCATGACTCAGCGCACACCTTGATTAACTTGCTAATAGTTCCTTATCAAGATAATGTGAGGAATAATGGAACGAAGCCCCCTGATCAAGCCAGCCTGCAAATTGCCTATTAATGGCATGGTAGTGAAGTCACCAAGGAACTGGTCATGTGTAAGACTGCAGCTTTAAGTGCTGCTGCATCTTATCTGTCCATGCAGTTAAACACGTTTAATGGTGCGCTTTCTTCTCTAGCAGTGCATAAACCTGATCTATGTTCACTGGCCTATTTAGAGCATGTGTTACAATTAGGGCTCTGTATTGACAAATGTGTCGTAGTAAGCCTCATGTCACAATCAAGATGTCACTAAATCTGTTAATACAATGGTTTAGCATAAACAATATTGCAATTTTGTTCCAGTAAAATTTTATAAAACATATAAAATCTGTCAAATGGACCAAAAGCTGTAGGAGTGAAGGAGTTTTCTTTTACTATGGATGGTACCTGGACGACTGAGGGATTATACAGACATTTAAAAAAAACCTTAACTTTTTTCTTGAACACCAACCTGATTGTGTTGTTTTTGTATATACTGATTTAGTCGTCTATTTATTCACATCTCAAAATATCTTTGTCACAGAATCATGAAGTTGTTTTTGTTCTAAATGTGCAGCTATGTTACTTGTAATAGGGTTGTCAAAGGCATCAAAAATCACATACTAATTTATACTAAGTTTCAAAACTAGATACTCAATTCAATACGTATATGTACGAAAAAATTCACAACAGGACAAAGTTTGAACTTTTGTGAACAGTTTTAGAATGAGCTCTTGAGCTTTATCCGAGCTAGTATATGATCAAATTGTAACATAAACAAAGTACATCTATTCTGAGTTGAAAATTGGAGTCTATTTTTTTTTTTTATTACCATTGTGGTATTGAAATCTCTATCAAATAATGAGCCTTTTCTTACTATCAAAATCCAGTTTGAAATTTTTGTAACATGACAGCACTACTGCATTGTAACATTATTTTTCTTCTTTGAAGGGAATAGCTGGGGTCCCGGGTCAGCCAGGCAAGGAGGGCAAAAGGGTGAGTAAACAGAAACCACTTGTGGCCACCTAAATGGTTTTCAGAAGTGTGAGTCCAGCAGCTGAGGGACTTTTGTTTCTTTAGACAGGTGTATTTATTTATCTTAACACTGTCAGAGGGAAGCGGCAGTGCTGTGTGGATTATCTGTGCTTTATGCATTAGTGTCTCATTGACGATAACAGAATCTCTACATGGACTGGCCCACACACAGAGCATGACAGCACATATGGAGAATAATGTGTGTATAGGTTTCACTCTCCTTTCAATTTTCCATTTACTACATTCTGTGTGTGTGTGGCATTTTCATGTTCAGACGATTACCACAATTAGACCTGGTATGAGTCAGCACTGAGCTATGTTTTTGATAACACTGTTAATTCACAAGGGCTCATTTGCAGTGGTGTAAGTAGCAGAGAGGATGCAAATTAGTCATGGCCTGTGATTTTTAAAGGTGTTCGCGCATTAAGTAAGCTGTGTTTGACCCTCATTTGTGTAAGTGTTGGTTGCCATGACTGGGTAATATTCAGCACACCGTGCTCTTGCCTTCTTGTGGTCAATTGTGTATAAACATATCACACTGTTTTAAGTGTGAGGGATTATAGGGTTAAGAGTAATCATATTACAGAAGAAGGATTATATCAACATTACAGAGCGCTGTTATTAACACAGGATAATGTTAAAGACGAATGGCTTTTCATCTCATTTGCCTTTATGCTTAGGTTTTGTTTATTAAAAATGGCTATAATTCTGGAGTGTGTTTGTTGTTTTGTCACAGATACCTATAAACGACAATTGTGGCAAAACTGGGTATCGTAACAGTGGTCGTAAAAAGACTTTACAGCATACTGCTCTGCATTATATATAGCACCCATGTGGTCAAACTACAAAAGAGTGAGCATACAGAAGCTGGGTGTGGAATACAAAGGCTGTTAAAGGATTGTATTGAAAAGGCTGAGATGGGAAAGTGCAGATCACCTGTTTGTGAGGGGACAATGGTACAGCCATAGACTGTATGTATAAATGGGCATAGCTAACCTGCTAGCCGCTGTGTTTCTAATAGGAAGTGATCATGGGCGCGCTTCCGGCTCTATCGACTATGGCTCAAATTCACTTTACACTGAAAAATTGTCAGCCCTCTCCCTGTAACTGCTGCAGTGAGCCTCGTCATTTTGGTCTTAAAATGTTCGTATTAATCTGCCCTACATGATCCTGGTATTTTTATTTGGCTATTTTGTCCATGATGCAAGATATGAACATTAATAACAAACAAGTCAGGCAGTTTCTTTCCCCGAGGTCGCTCCCGCTAGCATTAGCAACAGGTTTGATTGACAGCGTTGCTAACCCCCCCCCCCCTGCCAAACCAGGGGCGTTTCTTTCAACAGCCTCGCTCCCGATTGGCTCTTCGGTCGCTATGATACTCGCAGTCAGAATTCCAGATATGAAACTCGCTCCAGATTGCCCTTTGGTTGCTATAATACTCGTGGTCGGATTTCCAAATATGTAACTTGGCTCCAAATTCTCCCCTATAACATCTAGCCTCGATGAGGTTCATTTGACTGGAACTGAACTCTATGGGTGATGTCACACTCCCTTAGTCTACTTCTTTAGAGTCTATGGGTACAGCAGTTTGTTGTAAACATCGGTGTATTGTGTTGGAGGAGTGGTGTTTTTTAACTGTTATGTCTTTTAACGCTGAACTAGGAGCCTGTAATAAAATTTTGATGATGATGATATTAATAGAAAAACAATTTTCATGTCTTTCAACATGTCCACAAGGAGGCCTGTGTTACTGGAGTGCTGTTAATTTCATTGAAAAAACAAGGTCAGCTTCTTTTAGCTTTTACAAGGTCACAATTATGAAAAAAAATTAAAAATACAAACTTTTTTCTTTTTTTTTCTACTCTTTATTCATAGTTATAACGTTATTAGGCTTGACCTGACAACTAGTTTCAATGTGAAAGTGTCTGAATTTTATCCTGACATTTGGGAAGACTTCACATGCATTGAGTACTTTAGAATGTACATTAAAATAACTTCTTTGTACTTCTGAAACAAATACAAAACATATAGTATAGTAGCATATAAGTAGGTCAGGCGAATGTTTTCCCTTTTACTCCGATTAAGCAAGAGTTGAGATGATGCACAGTACGGGAGACATCTGGACACAAATATCTCAAACATCTCCACCCTTCTGGCCGTATAGCCCGGACAATTTATGAGCCATGATCGCTGGCATTGTTTCTCAAAGGGTCATTTCCTACAGAGTTCAGAGTAACAATAATGTTTCAGGTGTTTTGGAGGCGAGGATCTATAATGAACAGCATGAGCTCTGGTGCCTGCTGCAGATGTTTTTGATGCTGTTGTCTCTACCTCATTAGTCAGGTTATTTTATGTTTGTCCTTTTGTGAGGAAGTCAAAGACACATCATTTACACTGCTGACTGCTTTGTAGACTTGGTCGATGGTAATTGGCTGTGAGGAAATGGCAAATGATTGAAGTTTTTGGTGTTATATATATAAATGTATATAATAAGTGTATATGTTTTCTCCTCAGCGATGAATCTGTCCATCTGTATTCTCCTGTTGCCCTAAAGAGAAAGTGACATAACATTCTCAAATTAGGGGTGGCCAACATTGACAAAAATGAATGTGTCTAGATTTTTTTTTTTTTGCATTATCTCTATATCAATGAAACAATAAACAACAATTTTAATATTGTCCATTTTTCCCATACATGTCTCAAATTACTACATAGGTAAATTTTTAGATTTAAGCATTGTTTTGTACTCAGTAATGTTTTAAGTTTATTTTCTACAAATAAATCAGGCTAACCATCTATAAAATACAGTTTTCTTTCTGTTATATTCATTGCCTTTGTCAGAGAGCTTTAGTTCATCGCAGTGCTTAAGGCATATGATCCATATAGTATTTCATGACATCACTGAACAGCAGTGTAATGTGTATTTTTACTTTTGCTATACTGTGCCTATACTTTTGCTATTTTGGACATTTGTGGTTTTAATTGAGCATTATACATGGATATACATAAACATGCATAGGTCTATAGGCTATGTTTAAGTACAGATTTTCAGTTATTTTACCTCCTTTGGTGAAGACATCTGATATTTTAATACAGTGTCTTTGATAGCTCACTGACTGCACGCTGACTGTTAATGCACTAAGGTTTCAGGTTATTCTTAGCTCAAGGAGTCACATGGATGCTGTGAAGTTGTTGACCAACCTGCGTTTCTGCAGTCTACTGTCCTATTTTGGGCGGGGGGGACGTGTATCATTACCAACGGCCCGCCTGTGGCCAGCTGATACAGCAAGAGGCTCTCACCCAATTAGCAACTCTTGTATGCAGTTGCATACAAGAGTTGCCTGCAACTTATGAGCCCCACTCAGAGACATAGTATATAATATTTTGGACCAACCACGCTCTCTATAACTTTAAGAGAATTGCCAGCAGTAGAAAGCTTTCACATGACTTTAGTCTCAACTTCAGCCATCTCTCCCCAGACTGTCTGCTTCAATTTATTGTTTGAGCGAAATACAACCACTCTAAGCCATTTAGATTTACTTCAAGGAGACATGGAGGACACTGTAGAAAGGGGATAGAGATAGTTGTGTCATTTCCACTGATCCTTCTCAAAAGCTTAGAGCAACATATGCAAGAAAGCATATCAAGGGCAGTCACCCAACCACTGCTGTGACCCTGTGTCTAACATTCACAGAATCTTGATTTTATCTTATTGCCTTGATGGATGACCGCTTCACTTTGTCAAGTAGCGGCCAGTCCAACCATGGCGAGGAATTTATGGGGAAGTATTGCCCCCACATTGCGTATAACCATTAATAGTAATGGTAACGGCTTGGTTTTATCTATTATGGATGGCATTGATACTGAATGGCTGGCAAAGAGTAGGACTTTGGGACACAGAGGGACATTACAGACGATCAAATACGAAGATTGGGAACACCAGTAAAAAGGATATGTCCCCCTGGCTGACTGTGGTGCAGTGCTAAAATATTCATCAGGTCCTGGTAATGATGTTCTAAGCTGTATGTTGTCATTACAGGCAAGAGCTGATTTACGCAGGTCGACCAGGAAATGAGACTAGGGAGATAGGCTGCAATTATGGGGTTAACTGATATGACCTGTAATCAATATATCAAATCCCTTTATAATTAATAAATGAACATAATTCATTCAGCAGGTGGCAAAAGTGAAAAACTACCTCAGTCATCACAGTCCTTCTTGTTTTGAGTTTTATATTCTGTTGCAGTTTAAAACTCTGATGCCACATAATAACCATAATAAACATCCCAGTCAACTCCATAATTGTAACTACTATAATTGGAAAGCATTATTAGTCTGTCATATTTTTAATTAAGACAGTAGACAGTAGTGTTTTTATTGTATACTTTATAATGACTTATTTACTAAGGGCAATTCACAAGTATTTAGAAGGTACCCCTGATTTCCCTGGAATTTCCAATATCTACTGAACTAAAGATAAAAGGTAGCTGTTGAATTGAAAACTACCACTACATGACATCACAAGGTGTAACAGAGCAAGTTAAGGTGTGGAGATGTAGACAGACTAATAATAAGGGTTACTCAAACTTGTGTGAATGAAACAAAACACAACTCCAGGTATGTTTTTGAGGAGCTAACAACATTAGAACATGGCTTAAAGCTTGTGTAATATAAGCCCTTTTAAGTAACTAATAACTAACATTTTGCAAATAAGGTCATAATGTCTAAACACAAATATTATAGGGAAAGGCTTAATTATGTAATTTCGTGAGCTAAAAACATGCTTGTTCAGTCTACACAGAATCAGCAGAGGAGGCATGTTTCATTTATGCTGTGCCAAGTCTTCACAGCTTTTAGGTTGGCACAAGGTTAGCAGTGGGTTCAGCGCAGACAGGGGCCCATCCAGGCAAGGTAATGTCGGTATATTTTCTTGGATTAACGAATAATCTCTTCAACAGGCTGTCTCCAGAATATGTAATCCTGGGCTAATACTAAGACATAGACGCCATATGAATACACCTATACTAAGTAAATACTGCAGATCTGACACATGTTTCTAGTTTGCTGTAGAAATATACATAGATATGGTTCTAGTCTTGTGATAAAAGACATTCATTATTCAGATTCATTCTTTTTTGCCTTTTGGAAATAATGGGAATGTACATCTTTTCAAATAGTCTTTAATCAGTACAGGGCTGTGGTGTGTCAGATGTGCCTCTCATGTTTGTTCTTATTATACAGTGCAGTGTTCAAGCCGAGATGATGAAACTCCAGCTTGAGGAAGAACTGTGTCGGTGGAAGCAAATGAATTATGCAGCATAGATCCCCTTACCCATT
>KN469281.1:171514-196744 GCA_000787095.1 Periophthalmodon schlosseri
TATTCTGTTAGTGAGGTATTTATGAAGTTATTTTAAAGCATCATTAGATTTTGATTATTAATGTAGACCCATAGACCCTCACATGTAGTGACCGAACAAGAGCCTGTAATAGGAGGTTGGTACTATAGATTCTGTATTGGTGTTACCACAACGTATCATTAGTGTGGTGCATAATGCATACTGAGGCCCGTAACACTCATTTATCTATGCTTGAAATTGGTACGAAGAGTGAATATTCATGCTTTTGCTCTGATGTTGTTCAACTAGATGAACTAAACCAGGGCGGTGCAATTAATCACACTTTAATCAAGCCAAGATCCAATAGTTTCATATTGTCAATGATCAGCTTGGGGCTTTTTAATCGAGGGGCCTGCAGCCAATTCTCTATCTTTTGAGCTCAGACTTTGGAAGAATAAATTTGATTTTTGTGTGTTTAAAGAACTGATTAAAAGGCTGTCTTGTTTATGTTGGTAAAATTAAGATTGAAAGCCATATTTATTCATTTTTGATGAGAAAAAAATCAATACAAGAAAAAACAAATGATTTTTGTCATAATATTAGTCATAATATTCAGCCATCGTGAAAAAGAAACAACAACAATGCCATGAATCTGTACACTTTGGATAATTGGTCTCCACAACAGTTATCATTAAAATTGATTATGCATTTGTTAAACAGCACTGTTCAGCCACAAAATACGTTACTTTGACCTAAGCTTTTCTCATCCCCCAAAAAAAAACAATTTATTTCCTCAGGTTTTAGGTGGCATTTTCAATTGACTTGCCTGTGATTATCACCTGGGCCACTTGCCTGTAAAATAGCCTCTGTTTTCCTCAGTCTTGGCTGCAGCTGGGGATGCTAGCAGATAACTCGGTGCCACACGAGAGGCCTGCCTCATATGTCACAGAGATAAGAAAGGACAAAAGTCACAATAAAGATGAAAAAGGCCTGGAGACTTGAGCTCTGCAGTCCACACAAGATCACATGGAGGCTGGGGTTGGAGCAAATATTTTTGGCAAATAATAAAGTGTGCTTTGTCTGTGCTTTAGTAAAACAGCAGCTGGTTTATTAAAGGTCCCATATTAGTCTATTTTCTCATCTATGTTATAATGTTGTTTCCTCATCACAAACAGACCTGGAGTTGTGTTTTTTTTTATTTACCCAAATTTAACACACAAACCCTGCATATTTAGACTGAGTTCTTCTCAAACTTGTGATGTCATGTGGTAATACAATTACTACAACTATTTGGATAATTTCAGCCCTGGAATTGCAACTTGTGTGTCATGTGGTAATACAATTACTACAACTATTTGGATAATTTCAGCCCTGGAATTGCCAATCTGCAGTGAACTAAATGTAAATGATAGCTGATAAACTTGAAAACTGACATCACGAGGTGGAACAGAGCATTTTGAGCTTGGTGACAGACTAATAATAAAGGGTTACTCAAACATGTGTGAATGAAACAAAACACAACTCCAGGTATGTTTTTGAGTAGATCACAACATTATAACATGACTAAAAGCTCCCAGTCTGTTTCATGTAATACAGGATGTTTAATGGATCCTGATTGTTCAGATATACAGGCATTTGTCAGGTAATATTTTAGCTCATTGCATGTTTGCTTGTCTTGTTGTTTTGGAGATATTATTGCTTTTCCTGGAATGTTCAGCAGCATAGCAGTAAATAATTAAATCTATCCTGTGTTTATTAAAATGTTTTTATGGCTCAGAAATACCTTGAAAACAATGCATTCTTACTGTGAGCGGGTTTACCTTTCCATAGATCTGACCTGCAACTTGGCCTAGTGGTGTCACTAACATTCAAGACACAGCATCTCTGTGGAGACTATCAGGTTCACTGTGAAATATTCAAATTAATCAGTATGCAGCTGTATTTAGCGAGACATGTTGTCAATACATTCAGTCAGCGTTCTTTCTCTTTCATATACACTATGCAAAGTGCAACCCCTATACACAATAATTACTCCCATATTGTACACATTTATACAGACTAGTGAAAAACATGCTATTATTCTTGCATTTGACACATTCTTCTGAATTAAATGCTTGCATAAGTGCACTACTTATCTACTACTTATCATTTAAATAGCTCATATCAGTTGTTTTCTGATATGTTATACTGTTGTTTCCTCATTAAAAACATACCTGGAGTTGTGTTTTGTTTCATTCACACATGTTTAACACAAACCCTGCATATTTCAACCCCTGAGTTCTTCTGCCAAATTGAAAACACTCTGTTCCATGTGGTAATATAATTTAAACTCCATACACCTTCCCTAGAATCATTTGGATAATTTCAGCCCTGGAATTGCCAATCTCTACTGAACAAAAGGTAAAAGGTAGCTGTTAATTTGAAAACCACCACTGCATGACACATAAGGTGGAACAGAACATTTTGAACTCTGGAGATGTAGGCAGACTAATAATAAAGGATTACTTAGACGTGTGTGAATGAGACAAAACACAACTCCAGCTATGTTTTTGATGAGATAACATTATAACATGGCTTAAAGCTCACAAGAGTCAATTTTGCGTAATACAGGACCTTTAAAATAGTCAGTAATAAACATTTATATTTTTATTTTAAGCTCTATGAGACATGGCAACATTTTAACCCTTTACTAGAAGCCATGCAAACTTTGGATAGTGTTGCTCCCTAGATGAGAAATTTCAAGACAGCCGTGTCTATAGTTTCAATGTAAATCGTCCATCTTCACTTCTGATTAAAAGCAATTCTATAAGTTCAAATTGAGGCTCACTTTCCGTGTCAGAAAGTGTACGGATATAGCTAAGTGACATATGTCAAACTAGTCAGGAAGAGCTTTTTTGTTGTTGTTTTGCAGCCGGTCTGGTCCAAATTTCTACTGCAGAAAAATAAGTAATGGGTGTGAAAAGTGTTGTTTACATTCACTCTGTTTGGCTTTTGATGATGGACGAAGACAGCTGTCCGTTGACTTTTTTCCCCCTTCAATTTTTATCCATTGCTCTTTCGGTGTCAGAAATGCGCTGGGAATTCGAGGCTGTTTATGTTTTTCACTCAAACATTATTTAGGCGTGTGAGAGGCCGACATGAATGCGTACATATGAAGCCACTTAGCCATAGAAAGTCAAAGTGCTATGTAATCCATGCTTTCAATCAAACGACATTGAATTGTACTGAGAGTTCAAAAAAGATGCACTAAAATCATTAAATTTAAACTAATTTATGTGTCCCCATCCCAAAGATAATAGAGTTTGTCATTTAACCCGATTTGTGAGCCAGATGTGTTTCCCTAAAAGCAAAATGGGAACCTATAACTGGAATTTAGATGAGGTCGGGCTTAAAACCCACCAAATGTTGTTTCGATATAATTGAGCCATTCAGTATACTAGCTTTGGAATAAATAGAAACATTTCGCAATTTATTGTCCAATTATTCTGCCAACCAGGCTCATCTTCGCTAAATGTAGTCACACTCCAAAAAGTCAGTCTTTAAATTAAGGTTAAGCTCTTCAATTGGCTGTTATTCGTTTACTTCTCACATTTGGCTGTAAGCTTCTTATGTTGCCACTAGCCACAGCTGCCCTGGAAAAGGTAATTGAAAGAAACATGAAGAAAAATATACGCCAACAGCCACTCTGACCCCTGCCTATGGCTCACACACACTTCATTCATAAAATCAAAGTGGGTAAAGTGTTTTGCTCAAGAGCACTTGGCTAATCAGGATATTAAATGCTGGGATGTTATATAATTGCTCTAAAGAAGATGAGGTTTGTTAAGAAATTGTCACACAAATGGATGCTTGTTTCAACATTCAATACTTAAATGTCCTATATTACGCGAAATTGACTCTTGTGAGCTTTAAGCCATGTTATAATGTTGTTACATCATCAAAAACATACCTGGAGTTGTGTTTTGTTTCATTCACACATGTAATCACACAGAGTAATCCTTCATTATTAGTCTGTCTACATCTCCAAAGCTCAAAATGCTCTGTTCCACCTTGTGATGTCATGAAGCGGTAGTTTTCAAGTTAACAGTTACCGTTTACTTTTTGTTCAGTAAAGATTGGCAATTCCAGGGCTGAAATCATCCAAATGATTCTAGTGAAGGTGTATGGAGTTTAAAAACACAGTGGAGCACTTCCTGCATTACCACATGACATCACAAGGTGGAACAGAGTGGTTTCTATTTGAGAGAAAAACTCAGCCTGACATCACAGGTGGAACAGAGTGGTTTCTATTTGAGAGAAAAACTCAGCCTAAATATGTAGGGTATGTGTGTTAAACATGTGTGAATGAAACGAAACACAGCTCCAGGAATGTTTTTGATGAGGAAACAACATTATAACATAGATCAGAAAATAGCCTTTAATGTAAAATATAAAACTGGCTATTCTGCTGCAGTGTTCTAGGTACATGCTGTCTTATATATTCAGAACTGTAAAACCTAGAAATTATATTTGGACTTGGCTCATGTTCAGTTAGAGTCGTCTGGTTGTCTAGTGAGTGCAACATTGCAGTGACACTGATAGGGAACGAGTGATGGCTGGGTCTGCTGTGGCGGGAACATTTGGCAGCTGGTTTTTGCTCCATACACGTAGGCCGAGGAACAGCGGTCTAACACTAACAGACTGTTGACCTCCACCAGTGCACCTGCAGAGGCCGATTATTAAGTAACGAGTCCCTGGTGAGAGGAGCAGACATCCAGCCAGAAGATCTCCATGGGAGGCCACTGCTGATTTGGGGGATACGTAAATACATCAGTGTGCACCTTGGATCTGATTGGACCTTAGAAGCATTATGCCACATTTTGTATGTAGAACCAAAACATTCAGTGCTACCCAATGTTTTTTATGTTTAAAACGTTAAAAAATAGTTGTTCCAAACAGTGATCTGGATTCACACACACACACACGCACACGCACACACACACGCACACGCAAATCTCTTTGGCATAGGCCTAATTAGCCCAAGTTTCTACAATGTAAGAACTTTTTTAAACTAATATGCTCTTGGGTTTACAACTGGGTCGTTTTACTTATCTGAACTTCTTTGATTTGATTGTGATAATTTTAGAAGCAAACCAACATAATTTTTGATTAAAATTATATTCAGAAAAAAAAGTTGATCTAAATATAAAGTGCTTTTTTACCTATGTCATATTAATATTTATTTAAAGGTCCACTATGTAACTTTTTTGATGGGGGTTCATCACCTGCTTGTCTCTAAATATTGCCTGGAATGTTCTACAGTATAGCATTTCAGCTTCAATCTTACACCTTGGACACATGTAGGTGCGTCATTTATTTGCAGATCTAACTGGTAACATGGGCAGATGGGTTCATCTGCTTGTTTCCATGGAGACAGATGAATTTAGTGTCACGCTGTGGAACATTTCAGGCACAGTAAGAACATCCTCATGGAAACAAGCATTCATGGCAGACCCTCCATAAGAAAAGTTATGTGCTTTAATTATTCAGAAAGTTGCATTTAATGAATCTGCTCACACATTGATTGCATCTATTAGAATGAATGAAAGTGAATTTTGGTCATGGTATCAATAATCATGAATAATCGTAAAATCTTGATCTTTCATAACACATTGATTTCAACTCTAACTCTCATCAGAAACTTGCAACATGGTTCATTACGAATGTTCCTCACCAAAAGAATTATGTCTAATGGTTTTGTATAATTAGATGTAACTAAATAATCCTATCCACATTACAGGGCTGATAGTGTAAGGACTTTGTTTTATGACCAATTACAACACGTGCTTTGCTGATTCAAGGCGCGGGTCACTCTAGCCTTATTTAAATACAGTAGTGTGACGCTTGGTTACAGTTTTGGCCGGAGCTCTCTGTGGTTGATGTGGTGACACGGAGGGAAGAATTTACAGGTCAGCAGGGCTCACAGCTGAGACTTTATGGCAGAGATTTACACCCTGTGCAATTTCACAAGCACAAGGAGGATTGTGTTAACCCTTTGCTGAGGCGTATAAAGCAGGTTATTCCTATCTTTCGCCCTGTCCGATTTCATATTGAAGAAACGCAGGGAGCCACTCTGCTGACACCTGTATTACACCAGGAGGTAGCACTGTTGCCCAGCGCACAAGGCAATTAATCTTGTCCAATGTCAAGTGCATTGGGACAAAGGATGAAACAAAGATTTGACCTGATTGGCTATGAAAAGGTCTCACATTTGGGCCCAGTAGGGACGGGAGGCGGGTTACAGGGGAAAGCGTTTGGCACATGCAACGACAGATGCACAAAGCTTTGATTTATCTGTCTGACTCGGGTTGTTCCCAGCGAGCCGCGTTATGGCTATACACATTCACCGGTGTCCAGAATAAACACACATTAATTGGCCAATTAATTACAGGGACAAATACTTACGAGGCGAGGCTTTGCGATGGGGGCTGTTTTGATTGTTCATTGGCTTTTATAGGGTTCATATGTGTTTGTGTATGCAGCTGATGTGTCCTCTATGTAAGAATGTGCAACAAGGGCTAATGTAGGTCAATGCATCCTCAGAGTATTGGACAGGAGAGTTGCAGTTGGCCAGAGTGCAACCCCTTGTTCACATATCTACAACCTCACGTCTTACTCCAAAAATGTATTTTTACGACCTTGCGAGGAGGTGTATAAATGTCCCTGCATCCAAAACTAAAAGTAGAGTAGATGCAGTCATGTTACAATCTGTGTCCACAACAACTCTTTCACATTTTGGACGCTTGTTTCAAAGGAGTGGGGTCAAAAGTGGCGTTGCTGGTGTATCATGTATCGAATGGGGTCAGTTGAACCTCAGCCACCTGACTGATGGAGGTATGTGGATGGACAAAAGGTGGATGGCCTTTCTGTGACTGTGTTACGTGCGGAGGTGTACAGTCATCCAAACAATGGGATTTCACTGGCTCCAAAGAGTCTACTCACTTATGGACACACTCACTCTGCAATGACCAGGAATGTAAATATCTTTATATAGATTGTAAATATGGAATTACATAATTGAATTCATATAGTAGAAGGTTGTCAGCACAGTCCCTGTTTTCCAACAAATGGAGGTAATAAAAGTTGTATTTTAAACTTAATATTCAAAACAGTAACACTTACACATCCATTAAAGTTTATGGTCCACAAATTTGCTTAAAATTGGCCCAGATGGCTTCATTAAAAAGGTAGCATTGGGCAGAATTTCACTACATCCTTAAGCCAAATAAATTAAAAAAGACGATTAAAACATTAATGTAGGCAATAGTAATTATTGATGTTTTTATAAATATGTGCTTTTTTCATTTTAGTTCATCAGCAGGCTAGTGTGTCACACTGCTCCTGTCATGGAACTGTATTGATCTGCCCAAGTGATTTCTTTATTTACATGAAATATTTTCTTTTCATTTTCTGGTGTAATTTTGAATTTGCCAGTTTGACTTAAACTATTTTGGAAAAATATCTTATTGCAATTTTTCTGACGAGCATTGTGATCGGAATTAGATTTAGGAGCATAAACATGTTTGTAGAGGTCTGGACTACAGTCAGTTTAAACATAATTAGACCCTGTGGAGATGGGATATTTAGTTGTTTGCAGATTAAGTTACACAGTATATTCCCTTATTCATAGACATCTTTGCAAATGGCTAATTGTGGTCATTCAAATTCAAACTTTGATTCAACCATAATTAATTAATTAACCCTGTTTTATCATAATACAACTAACTTCTTAAAGTCTGCATTTTAAAGTCTATATTTTGTCAAAATTGGATGTTACAGTCTTCAACACTGGGAGCGTCATTACTTACAGTATGTCTGCAATGCATTTGATTGCCAACAATCCTTTGACCACAAGCATTTCAAAAGCATGCCTTTGTGTCCGCTCTAATGGCATGCCTGGCAGTAGTGCAGTGACTGTGGCGATGATACACAGGCAAGTCCTCAGTTTAATCTGCTATTCTTGGTGAGTGATAAGAAGCACAAGGCTCACAAGGGCTACAGTACTGAGCCAACAGACACAGATCTTTCTTCAGTGTATTCTCTCTGACCTCAAATATTTGGTTTGTAAAATGAAGCTGGCTTTATTCAAAGTAGATTTTCACCCTCTCTTATTCACTCATGGATAATGCATTTATGAAACACTCAATATCTGTAAACATAGGATAGGCACAATCTGCTTTAGATGAATAATACAGCCACAAATCCAGATGAGGCTGTGGAATCTCAGAGAGCCAGGGCTAATAAGAGCATCATAAGGAGAAGGAAACATTCAAACAGCCATGTCTGTAGTGAGCTAAAGTACCAGGCGAGTACTGGTACATTCAACAGTTCAACAGATCTGTGGAAACGCAGCTCATTGTTAAATATAGATTTATCATTCTTACCACATAAAAATGCAGATTCACATCATCAGGGCTCTCTTCTGCTCCTCAGGAGTTATTAAATTCAATGAGCTCTTAAAAAGTCAGTGATGCTGCAGATGTAGCCTGCCTTGACTTAGTTTCTATAGTAAGTCACTGCCTCTCATGCGTCTGCCCCGAGCTCGGCTGTTTGCACACTGTGTGGTAGAGCGGCTGAAATAGCGTCATAATGGTTATTTTTCCCAATAATATGCTGTGCTATCTGACTGAGTTGCCTTGTGATACCACCTGTGTCCCTTTGTGTCGTGTGGCTGTTGAGAGGAGGCATAATGTGCTGTGAAAATTATTGTCACTCCGCCTCACTTTGCACAGCTTCGACTTCCTCTTCTCTCATCTCTGTAAACCCTACAAAAAAATCCTTTATGGTATTCACAGCCTAATTGCCAGACTGCCTAATTAGAGATGTTACCCAACACACATCTTACATTCATGCATTGAGGACATCCATACTCTCTGAGAGAGATGGCTCTTGGTTGGCCCTGTCCCTCACGCTCTAGAATATGTACGATGAAGCTAGTTTGCCATCTAGTGGTGCTTGTAGAAATAACCAAATTGTCACAGCCTATGATTGAGTGGCTATGAGGTAAACCTTCATGGAAAGATTTATCCAAAGACTATACAGTAGGTGCCGTCTTAGCCAGCTGAGCCTGACTTAAGCCAGCCCCAGTGTCAGTTATCTCTTTATGCGTGCCTGAATATTAGATGGCTGTAAGTTAGAGCATTGTGCGCCACTCAGAATGGTGAAAATACTAAGCTGCATTTGAGCCCCTGCCAGGCAGCTGTCAGCTTTGCCGTTCTTCCTGCCCCGGTTGCTCCTCTCACCCTCAGTAAACAACTGGAACAAATCCTATTTTATTAAGGCTTTTACCAAATGCCCGGGCATTTGGTGAGAGTGTGTGCAGTCTTGAGCAGACAACCACATAGGCCACAGAGATCTGAAATGTGCACTCTTTTTATAATAGGATGTTTAACCAGGAGCAGATGAGGCACTTCTGCTGTGTCTTTTAGGATATATTTACATTCTCTATAATCAATATTAGCTCCTGCTTTATTCATACCCTGCTATGACACAGGGAAATATGTTTTTCATACTTTTGACAACTACAGCATATGAAGCTGATGAACTGGTGTACGTTCACTAGACTCCTGCTCCTTTCACCACATGACACACATATGCAGCTGGCCTGATGTGTACGGGAAAGTATTTAACATAAGAGGATACGACTGTATACTAAATGTGTCTTTAATATAGGGATTCATTTTGTCAGCTCTAATATGTTTTTAACATTGTGTTCACAGGTTAAACAAAACATGGTAAATATGATGCATGCTGCAAATGTGTTGACATTTTAGAATCACTTTGCACGTTGGCGTTCATGTTCCCTGTTTTTACAGCTATTATGGCTCATGGTGAAATTTTTAAATGAGAAATGAGAAAATATTGCATAGAGGAACAGCTGACATTTGAAAATTAATTACAGAATAAATTAGCTTTTGGTGGCAGTCAGAATAATTGTGTGCATCTTGTTTGAATCTGGATACAATAAGCGTCCCTGTGGGGCAGGGCTTGATCAGATACTGCACTTGTGACTGTATGGAAAAGTGATTGTTGTCCTTTTGATTTAACTAGTGTTATTGTACTTGTATAACTCATTATACTGGTCTGTTTTTTCTATATTGTTGTATCTCAACATACAACAACATACTTGCTTTATAATACTAATACTATTCATCGAGCATTTTGCATGTTTTGGTGCACTATTATTTTTATTGAACAAACACAGCTGTGGCCTATGAGCAATGTGGTCAGATCCCATTAAGCGTCAATGAGCAGTCGGACAGCAGTCTCAGGTGGCCTCAGTGCATGCACCCTTGGGAGACAGCAGACTTAAGTCAGGCAGAAGGAGAGGGAGTAGCATTTGTGTTTTCACTCAAGAAAAGGTCATCTCTCCCATAAGCTACATAACACTGCACACCAACTGGGCACAGCCATGTCAGATATGCTCCCTTCAGGTCATCAAGCATCTGGGTTCACGCCAGATATGGGGAAAAGGAGCTGGATGTCACTGTTGGTACAGACATGTGGTTAGGTTTTGTGAATATTATCTAACACCTATAAGGAAAAATGCAAGTTCTACCATCTTTGGTCCAATTTGTGTGTTTCATGGTGTTCATTTCAGAAGTCTCCTTGAGTTTATCTGCAGACCCTGCTCGACAAGGGCCTTTGTCAGGTGGATTATGATGATGCTTGATGCTATATCTGCTTTATTGTAGGAAAAATATGGCACCCTTGGCCTTCTCCGTTTCCCACCACTGTGTTATTCCTGTACAGTGGATGGACACGGCACAGACATGTTGACATTTGGGCTAAGGATTATGGAGTCTTCATGAACGAGTTCCTCTGCTGTGTGTCACTGTCAGTAGTGACTTGGCTGTAAGATTGGGGCTTGTGTTGTAGGAATGAGAGGATGTTGCCTTTTGCACTTTACAACTCAGAGCAGAGCTGAAGTCGGAGGAGGTTGGCATCCTTGTGGATTAAGTCAGAAGTTCAGGAAATACTGTCAATCTCCAAAGGCCGTCTCCTCGCCTCAAACCCAGTGTAACCTCTATCCAGCTCTATTGCAGACGCAATTCTTACAGCATGTGATGGAACTTTAATAATACAACATCCTGAAATCTGAGACGTTAACACTGTGCTGCTGCTCAGACGTCAGTGGGTTGCATTACAATTATGTCTTCAGTGGAATAAATTACATTCACATTTGCTTGTTATGAAATTACCAAGCAGTCTGCAAGGTTCCACTCATGCCTCTCAACAATAAGGATCCCGCAGAGCCATGTGAAACACACTGTTGATTTCCTCCCGTTTGTGACGTATAGATTAGTTCCTCCTCCTACTTGTGCATGATATGTACAATGAGGATTCCAAATTGCCCTTGAGAATAGTTAATGGTTTTCTGTCTGTCTCTGGGTCAGCCATAGAGTAATTTGTCATTACCCAGGATGTACATGACCTATGACCTAAAGCAGTGGTCATCGGCCTCCCAGAGCTCCCATCTGCCCTGTAAGACGTCACTGAGACACAAACTGAGTAGATGTTGAAGCCTTCAGGATTCAGGATTATAACAACTTTTCAGATAAATACTATCATTTCTGAAAAACAGTGAATTCCTTTTGTTCATGAATTACAAGCTGCAAAATATAGACACAAATGATAAATGGTAAACATGTTGGACCTAGGGCATATATATTATAAAGAAGCTTCTTGTTTGTGCAGACAATGCACATTAAATAAACATGTTTTTCTTTACAACTGTGTTGTGGTCCCATATGAGTAGCTCCAAGAAGAGGTTTGTTACTGCATTTGTCAGCATGTAATGAGCTGAATAGGAATAGGAATCTCCGCATGCTCAGACAATGATTAGACCCCTTTCAAGGAGGTTTGAAAGGGCACTTTCTGTACTCCTGAATGTCAAAACTACATATTGCTGCTTTAAAATGCGCTGCTGTCTTCTCTCTACTGCAGCTAAATACAAGCATGAATATGTTTAGCCTAACCATGCCATCTTTCATTCACTCCTAAAGCATGTTCATTTCCAACTCCCACTGCCTCTGCACGCACCGTCCTGTCATCTGCCTCCTCCTCCTCTCATCCCTCGTTTCCTTTCCTTACCTCCTTCTCTCTAATCTACTGCAATGACCTGAAGGAGGGATCCACACTGCAGCGCTCAAATAATAATCAAGCACTAGGATGTTGTCAAATTTATAGGACACCAGCGTAGCCTAGCAACAGAGATGGCTGGGGTGATCCGACAGGCGGCAAAAAGTTGGGTGAGGAAGAGGAAGGAGGGCGAGTGACAGCAGAGAGGAGATAAGCAGGAAGATAAGAATTTATGAGAAAATTGAGAAAAACAAGAAAAGCACTTTGATTTGGGATTGGTCTTAGAGTTAGATAAATTATACAGTGTGCATATCTTCAAAAGTAAAATGTATATAATTCTTCTTCTTCAACTGTGGAAAAATAGTCAGCAGCACTGGATCTAGCCACAACAACTGTACACCTTAAAGGGCTCATATTACGCTTTTTTCTGATCTATTTTATAATGTTTTCCTCGTCACAACCATACCTTGATTTCTGTTTTGTTGCATTCATATGTTTAACACACAAACCCTGCATATTTAGGCTGAGTTCTTCTCTCAAACAGAAAACACTCTGTTTCACTTTCTGATGTCATGTGGTAATACAGGAAGTGCACCACTGTGTTTTTTATTGACATAAGTTAGAGCATTGTGATTCCAAATGATTCTAGTGAAGGTCACTAGAATCATTTGGATAACCTCAGCTCTTGAATTGCCAATCTCTACTGAACTAAAGATAAAAGGTATCTGTTAACTTGAAAACTACCAGTTCATGACATCACAAGGTGAAACAGAGCATTTTGAGCTTTGGAGATGTAGACAGACTAATAATAAAGGGTTACTCAAATATGTGTGAAAGAAACAAAACACAACTCCAGGTCTGTTTTTGAAGAGGTAACAGCATTATAACATGGCTAAAATCTCACAAGAGTCAATTTTGCCTAATATAGGACCTTTAAAAACAATCCTTCACATTCATAGGAATTCACTATATTTTGATTAACCAATTTGCCAAAACCGTGGATTTTAATAAGATGACAATTAAGTAGTATATGATATTTAATCTGCTTATGTCATGGTCCCACCACTTCCCATTGTAAAGTCCCACCAGCTAATGTATTCATCATTAAAATGTCAACTCAATGTGGACGAATATACTGGAAAATAATCACTGCTAAATTGTCAGTATAAAAGTAATCAATGATTGTACAACTAAATGCGTGAAACAAGTAGACCTGTCTCGATAATTACTATATCGACTTATCGTTCAGTATATGTTAGATGGAACAATATTCTTTTGGGGTCAATATTTATCATGGGTTTTTCTTTGCACTACTGGGAATTTTGGGATTATTTTTTTGGCTATATGATCTATGACTCATTACAGATGCAAACTAAGTACTAAAGCCAAAACTTCAATTCTGTCAACTGCACAAAAAGTTGTAGTACTAAAGTGTTTCATTCTGCTATTTTTTTCATTGTAACTCGTGTTTTTTTTTTTATATTGTAGATTTAAAATAGTTTTTTGTGGTATAAATTTACTCTTGGGTTGTTGTGTCAGTGGCATAAATTTGTTTCAATATTATCGTTTATCGTCTATATTTACTTCAGCAATATATCGCACTCCAATATGTGTTATTGTGACAGGTCTAGAAACAAATTGGTCAACACTAACAAAGGAGATTAGAACCGAAAATATTACTGCATGGTCCTGAAAATAAAATAGAGACATTGAAAGAGTAGTTTTGGTTAAACTGATCAATGGGACAAGAGGAGCTTTTGTCACATTTCAAGTGCCTTTGTCTTGGGGCTCTTGTACTCACTCACACACTCAACTCTAACTGAATACTGCCTCAATAATACATCAAAACAGATTTTTGCAGAACATTTTATTGTGGAATGCTTCAGGTAGTTTAGTTGACAGAGTGGGTTGGCTCTTCACTCTAATGAAGGAGGTTGTAGGTGTGATCCTTGGGACAGGTGACACTTTTAGTGATTGGTTAGTCCAATCCCTCTTGTGTTATTGAGAGTTCTCTGTCACTTCTGGTTTGTCTCATGATTTGAAAGCAGGCATTTCCTGTCAGTCCTCCTCATGTTTAAGGGAATTATTCACTTCTTGTTTGTTCAGAGTTGGCTAGAGTTTCTGTGTGTATATGACTGCCTACAAATTCAGCCATTTTATATATTCACAAGTCTTAGTTAATATTTGCAATTGATTGAACAATGAGCCCTATGTAAATTTCAACAAAACGAGCTCTGTTGTCATTGTTGTCTCTAAGTGCTTTTCTTTATTTCAATATTTTGCTAAAAGTTAGTATTCTTGGTTGGAGTTTTCTGACAGCCTTGTTGCTGGGATACAACTTTGGGCCATATTCACCTCTGATACCCTGTTCCTCTGGCAATATGACGTTTAACACAAAAATGAAAGACAGATTGTAAATTTTGACTGCGCAACATTTATTTCAACGTTGCAAGGCTCATACATTTTTCAAGAAGGATTTATTGTGGCACTCTAACACTGCTATATTTACGCAATGTAAACAAGAAGCTATGGCTGAATCTAAAATTTCATTAAGGATTGATCTGTGAAAATGCTCTGTACTTTGCTGGTGAGTTGAAGTCATGCTGCTGAAGTACTTAGGTGCTGGTGGGCAGTAAAACAGTGGGATGTTTGAGAGCAAACAGCAGCCGCAGATGTAGCCTGCTATAATTACTTTTAATCTAATGGACTCTAAAGCACACATTTGCAGATGAGAACATGCATAAGTGAACAACCTGTATACAGAACGTGTCTGGGTTACTACAAGGTCAGCTGCAGAGCTACCTAACTCAGATGTTTCTTTCTTTTTGGCGTTTCATATTTGAGGTCATCACAGCAAGTAATCTGCCTCTAAAGGTACAAAGAAATCCTGGGATAGTCTGCAAACCCCCCAAATCCTGGGATAGTCAGCAAACGCAAAACTAGAAGCAACAAACAAACATTTTTACATCAGATGCCCTTTCCGGTGCAACTCTTCCCATTTACAGAGGCATATGGATTATACAATTATGGTACCTTGATTGATGTCTATGATTTGGGTATTAACTCAAATTAGGCTAATGCCATGTATTTACTGAGAACAATTGATTTGGCATTGGCTGTACAACGTGCTGTTCCAGGTGCAACACATCCAATTTATTCAGACCTCAGACTGGCATAAACACGGCATCATGTTATTGATTTGAAACATGTTTTGTGTTGCTAATTTAAAGCAAATTATAATTATATATAATTCTTGCCTTGAATGGGCTTAGTGATTAAAAATGGTAACACTACTTTTACAGTACCCTTAATACTATGTACCAACCTAAGCAAGAGCAAACAACATCACCTACTATGTAATTAGCCTACATTACATGTTCTTATACATTGTTACATATCACAATTAGTACTGTAAAATAAAGTTTGACTGCATGCACTGAAGATAAAAGTAATTTAAGGGCAAATACACAGTGATAGTAAACACGCCTGCATAATTCATGTCCTGTTTTGGAATAATAGGATATGAAATATTCATTAGAGAAATCACTTAACCATGGATCTGTTTTTAAGTTCAGAGGAGAAAGGGCAGCAACGAGGGCCAAGGCTAAAACAAACACTCACCTGTTTGTGCAAATGTGGCAGTGATCCTTTGTCAACCCCTTCATTATCACTCGCTTTGTTGTGTTTTCAATCTACATCCAGCCCCCAGTGCTAAAGCTACTGCTATAAGAAAACTCCGTCTGCCTTGTAAGTGCTCTTTCAGTGGCCCAAAGGTAACCAACCTCAATTATATCTGAAAGAGAGCATCGCACTGGAATGTAATGAGATTTGAAACTAAAAGGTGCTTTCAAGACTTTTAAAGGTTTTGTTCCTGTGCAGTGACAGGTTTTGACTTCAGTTTCCGACTGTTTCACGAAGAACCCCTTGAATGTGCTTCCATTAAGACCTGCAGTGTTTCGGAGCTACATTAGCACGAATGATCAAAAGATACTGGCCAAGGCTGACTTCATACATCAAACAAAATGCGTAACATGGGTAATTCCAGGGAGAAGGAGGCGTGTATGTTTTGGCTATACTGTGACATTATTAGGGTGATATTTACTGTACTATATATTTTACTTTCCCAAACTACAAACATACAAGCAGATGATTAACAAGCCCTAGCCGTGAGTCAAGTTTCATCCTTTGTCTTTGTTGCAGGCAAAAGTGTCAAATTCGACCCAGTTAATCAAAGAGTACGCATACGGCATGTCAGAGGAGAGGAGAGGGGGCGTTGCTTTGTGAATTTTCTCCTTCTTTTGCAGCTGCGAGTGATGATACTTGGGCTCCCGAAAGATTGAGCCAGGCCTGGTGCAGGAGAGGGAGGAAGCGTGCTTTATGAGGCAATCAGGGCATGTACAGTAGAGTAGAGGGTTATAATAATAGTGATTCTGTACTGTATTCGGTACATAACAGTGGCATATTCTTGAACCCCAATTCAGAAATAAATTGTTGGATGTTAAAAACAGTAATGAATGCTTTGCAAAATATAAATACATTTCATGCCAAAAACATCTAATGCATTTGAATTATATGACTACACAACATAGAGGCATGTGGAATGTGAAAAAACTGCGTTAAATAAAATAGACAGCCCAAAAGTTTGTGGCACTCAAATTACATGATGCAACTATGTGTGTACACACAGTGGAATATATTCAATTCAAGGAGGTATATTGTTAAATTTAAACTTAAAGCAGACCTATTAAGCAAAATCAACTTTTCAGAGCTTTTATCCATGTTATATTTGTTTCCTCTTCTCATTTACCCTCTCGAAGTTGTATTTGGACTGATTCGTGCATGTTTGAGCAATCTTTAATTGCTTATTTTCAAGACGCCATACTGCCGATCTGTTTCACCACCACTGGCACACACCCATTGCTCTGTACTTACTTCGTTCTTCAATTTTATTTTCTTAATCAGTGATATGCGTTGGATTCGGCTCCTTCGCATAGTCATTCTAGTACAAATGAAGAAAAAAATCTGCTACCTGCGAGCCTGATCTGGAGCTATCCATAGGAGAGGACAACAGCTACATGGCTCTTTGTAGTGATGATGTTTACGGTGACATCAGCTCCCACTGGGCACCGCAGTTTTCTAACGCAGAAGTGAGCGGATTTGTTTCATTTATTAGTCATTTTAGATGAATATTGTGATTTAAAATGCAAATTATAACATAATGATCCACAGGTGTCATAGATTATAAATATATAGCAGACACGAGCACAATAGGTCTTCTTTAAAAAGACAGCTTTCTTGGGGACTAAGAGCAGTCATTATGTTCTGAAAATGTACTGAAAATTACATTATCTTCCTTTTCCTACTTAGTTGTACAAACAAAGTAATGCATTTTGGCATTGTGCATAAAAACTTTCTTGACTACGATTTGATATTAGCCATTTGGCATTAGCATCTCCTAATTGAGTTGATTCTGCAGACTGTGTGTGCGTCTGTGAAAGCTAATTCCAGTCAGTGCCGTGATGCTGTGCCAGTTTATAGGGTATCTATAAGGACGTCCTCATTAGCTTTATCCTCTGCCCTCAGGAGAATAAGACCTCTTGCCGTAAATCTTTGCAACTTGTTCACATCGCATTACATCTCGTCAGACGTTGTCAGTTTTTTTAAGACATTTTTAGATGGTGACCTCCTTTTCATTGAGCACTGCATGTGCTACTATTGGACACTTGTTTCTGTGTCTGATTGATGTTGCAGAGAAACCATGCAGCTGGAGAAGATGCACTAAACCTGAGCGGGGAACAAAGAGTAGTGGGCCACACGGGGTGCAGCAATTAAGCTGTTTTCTAGTTGTTAATTAAAAGCAAATTAGAGACTGTGACAGGAGTTGCTGTCTCTAGCCTTAATTGCTGGCAGCGTGTGTGTGCCCAGGCAGCCACACCTGTTGTTGCTGCTGTATCTTCACGCTCTCATCTAAAGTCACTGTATTTTTGTCTACCGCAGGGACGCAGAGGAAAGACAAGGGAGCCCGGGCCCAAAGGCATGCCTGTAAGTGATTTAAGCCGCCATTGACTATAAAATGTAACCACTACTGGGAAATCTGTGTGTCATCTCATTACAAGAGATAATTGGTGTTTGGTGATTCTACTAATCCGATCAAAAGCACTAACAGGTGTAGTTTTACTGACAGGCAGCCCATTTTGCCAAATTAATTAAAACTTTAAAACTGAACCTCTAATATAACTAAGACTAAAATTAACCATTATGAAATGACACAAAACAAATAAAATTAATACTTAATACTAACTTACAACTACCTAACTTACTAACTACAGCTACTTACCTTTACTGTTAAACATGTAACGTATTGTGGTAGTTTATAAATTGCTTTATAAAGGTATGCTCCTCCAAATTGTTAAAATACATCAAAGAATATTCTGGCAAGCAATAAAAGAAACACCTCTTCCATTAATTACATGCGCAACCTATAATAATTAAAAGTGCACTATGTAACTTTTCCTGTGGAGGGTCAGCCACCTGCTGGAGCTGATATTGCTTTGCCAATGTTCCACTGTACGGCTCAAATCTGACCTGTGGCATTACTGCTTGTTTCCACGGTGATAGTTAAGTCATTCCAGACAATGGAACGTCGACTCCATGGAGACAAGCATTATTATTCAGTTACTACTCCAGTTATTTACTACCTACAATAAGCTATTAAACCGTTGCAAAATACAATTAAAGTAAAGCCATTTTTTTCATATAGTTCACAAAAATACATTAGGAAAAAAAGATATTCTGAAGTTATAAAAAATACTGACTAATTCTACCCCTAAATCATATGCAAAACTTGTATTGACCAATTCAAATAGTCCTCCTTTATTCTCCCACAGTCCCACTGCTATTGTCAGCGCTCCAAACCACAGGGGCTGTATTAAGGTAGCGCTGTATTGATGAGTGGGACAAGTCTGCCTATAAGCCCTGTTGGTTTCTTGAGTTATGGTCTTTCTCCTCGGGGTCCGGCACGTTCCCAGACACGGTGGGACGGTTGTGTGAAGTGACCCATCCGCTAAAGGGCACAAGCACCTCCATGCGTTAAGGCAGAGACAGCTTGTCAGGCTCTTAACCGAGTCAGTGTCAGGAGAAAACAAGAGCATTTAGGGATCAAATAGTCTAGCTGTCCAATTATTTTCATGCACCATTGGCTTGATTACACTTTTGATCAGGACATAAGGATTCTCTGTTTCCATTGAATAAGGCTTGTGACAGTTAGCGACTGTTGTAACTGCCATTTCTGCTGTCAGGTGTAGTGGCCATATACAGTCCAGTCCACTTTATTTATATAGCACATTATATAGACATGGCATTTTCCTACTGCACATAATGGGCCTGCTCAGTATATTGCAATCGAACTCGCAATTTGAGTTAGTGTAAAAGAAAGGATTGTCCTTTTTTATAGATAAATCTTGTACTTAGACCTCTGCAAATATGTTCTGAAATGCATGAGATTCTTGTATTATTTTATCAGTTCAGTGCTAATGCTTCTTGTGTTGTTAATGTTTACAATGTGAACTCTGAACAGAATCCTACTTTTTAAACATATATCGCAAATCTCATTGCAATACTTGTCAGAAAAATCGCAATTTGATTTTTATTTTTCAAAATCTTGCAACCCTAGCACATGCATCGACTATAAGATAATAAGTGTCCCTATGATACCCTTAATACATGCCAGCGTTTCATCCATCCTCTTGTATTGGCATTTATAAGTCTTCTGTTTTGCTGAGGTGAGGATCTTTAGCATCATCTATTCAAGACACACAACAGGGCATGGCTTTGTCTATTGGCAGCAGGACAGGGATCCAAGTTGAAGGAGAGGTAGAGAGTTTTCAAGCAAGAATTGGCCACGGATCAAGATATTTTGCGTGTGAATTGTATTAGAGTTTCGAGCAAAGTTAAAAGTCAAACATTATAACAGCTGGATTTCAAGACCAGTGTAGAACAAAACTGATGGTTGAAAAAAAATAGATGACTTCTAGATGTAGTTCTGGAATACATACTGGTAAATAGTTAACCAAGCTTATGAATCCATGTTACAACTTAAACAAAAAAATCAACATAACACATTATGCAAAGTTAAAATGTCAAAGCTAATAATATTGATTTAAATTCTAAACAGTAAAGGCAAATGTATCTCTAGTTCCGTGTATTGCTCAGAAATACTTGACTTGAGTGTTTGATTTGATTGCATTCATTTCTCTTAAATAAATCCAGACCATTCATTGATTATAATTGCAGGGTCCCGTGGTAGGCGGAGAAGGAGCCTGCGTCTAGGTACAACTAAAAACATTGTTCATCTCCAAAGCAAAACCCAGTGACATGCAGCATATAAAGCACATTCAGGCTGTCTCCTGGGTTTGATAAACTGGCCCAGAGCTGCAGCTCCAGCAAGGGTGAACTGTCAGCTTGATTGAGCAGTGTTCATTCACAAAGTCCTCCAAATCGGAACCAACTTTAATCATCTACAGTGCTGTCTGTGGAGAGATAATTCAAGTTTTACCCTCCAAGTGCGCCGGAGGATCAGAGGTGAAGGAGGTAATCTCAAAATTCTGTGTACTCATGGGAAAGTACTCCCAATTGTTAAAAGATTCAATCAGATATTAATGATTTGTGTGTAAAAAAGAAATGCTGCTCCATTTCCTCCAATATTGACTGCATGTGCTTTAGTAATGACTGCATATACTGTAGTAGTGTATTAAAAATGTTACTTTTAGTCATTTAAGCAGTATAGAAAATATTTAGTTATGTTTTTTAGTTTAAATGTAAATGAAAATGTATCAGTTGCAAAGTTTTTAGGAAGTACTACAATAAGTACTACAATACTACTGCAACACACTGCTGCGACTACTATTGAAACTATTGAAAAACTATTGTCAAAAACATATTGAAAGTACAATGCATTTCTTAAAATCTTCTAGTTCATTTCCAACTTTGCTGATGACTGTGAGTTTGCTTCCTATTAGATTGACACTGCAGAATCAGTTATGTCCCTTATTGGTGACAGCACAACTTGTATCCCACCTAAGTGATGTATTTTATCCCAGCCGGAGCCTCCTGCCGCGCACACAGCATGACTCAGAGCTCACACTCCAGACAGACAGATGGTCATTACGCACAGCGCTTTGTAAAAATAAAAAATAAAACAGGCTCTGCAATCATTTTTATGAAACCCAGGGGTGCTGTAGCTCACCGGAGGCACTCAGAACACACTATGTAAAAATGCTCTTGCATGGACCTATGCTAGCCTCCTACTGTTTATCTGCGTACTTGTATTCTTTTTAGCGCTGCAAACCACCACCCACCAGGCCTCCAGTGGCCCACTTGTGAACACGCTGGGAGTGAAAGCTATTGTGTAGTGGACGACCTATTGACCGCAGCTGTTGGTTTGATGTATAGGTGCATGGCTGTGCTGTGGTGTCAGGTAAGGATGCTGAGGTCCTCCTGCTCTCTCCATGCCCCGAGGAGGAAGGAGAGGTGTCAGCAATGGCCACCTTGAAAAAGCAAAGTTATCTTTATGAGGACGTGGAATATACTTTGAAACAAATGGGACTTCAGGATACAGTGCAATATAATGAAAATATGAGTACTGGTAGTGGTGAAGAATAGAGCACTGTGTGTCCTTGTAAAACCAACATGAGGCGCATTGAGAAATATGTTTCCGTCAGGTCCAGAGGTTTGATGAAGGACTAAAAAGAAGTAGTACTTTTAGAAAAAAGTGTAAAGAATGAATAAAATCATAACTATTATTTTGTAAAGTTCTTAAAATAGCTCTAATAATACACAAATGTGCATTTTATAACTGCCACAATTCAGATAGAAGTTGTTAACAGTGGCTCAACACCTCCACTTCTACTTGCACAAGTGCTGCTGAATTACTGTTGATGTCACTCTGGCGTCATTCTGAAGCTGAAGTGTTTTGTTCTTTGATTATTTTAGTCCTGTAATTTCCAACTTGTAGAATGGACTCATTCTTAAGGTCGCCTAAGGCCGCACTCGGGTACAATTTACTTTCACTTGTGGCATTTTCCTGCACTTTCCCAAATCATTTCAGCTAATAACAAAGGCTACAAGCCGGCATTAAATCCCCCAAGAATTCACAGTTCATTATATTACTTTTTAAAATGCAGACTTTATGTAATATCTTAACTAGTTGAAAACAGGGCTGCCAGATTACCTGCAGAAAGAACACAATGAAAAGTACAGCTATTTAAAAGTTATATTGTGGAAATAATACACTGATTTTCCACACCGTCTTCAACCTTGGAAAATATGTAGCATTCAAAGTGCCATCCGTTATATGAGGGAGATACTATATATAATGCCATTACTCAAGACATTACTAAACTGGAGCTTAGCCAAGATAATGGACTGTATATATAAATGGACGTAGCTAACCTGCGAACCGCCGCGTTCCAAATAGGAAGGGATCATGAGCGCGCTTCCGGCTCCACCAACTGAAAAATTGTCACCCCCTCTCTGTAACTATTTTAGTATTCAAATGTTCGTATTAACCCATTCTACATGGTCATGCTTTTTAAAATTTCGCTATTGTGTCCGTAAATCAAGATATGAACATCAATAACAGACGAATCAGGCGTCTTCTTTCCACGAGGTCACGTCCGCTAGCGTTAGCAACAGGTTTGATTGACGGTGTTGCTAAGTGCCCGCTTTGTGCTAAACCAGCAGTGCGGGCGGGAAGGGGCGTTACCTTCATCAGCCTTGCTCTGGATTGGCTCTTTGGTTGCTATGATACTCGCGGTCGGAATTCCAGATATGGAACTTGGCTCCATATTCGCCCTGGTTGCTATATACTCGCGGTCGGAATTCCAGATATGGAACTTGGCTCCATATTCGCCCCATAACTGCTCTAGCCTCGACAAGCTTCATTTGGCTGGAGCTGAACGCTATGGGTGACATCACACTCCCTTCGTCCACTTCTTTATACAGTCTATGGCCAGGATAAGACAAGGCTTTAACCAGTTTGATTTCAAAACTATACAGGCATAAACAATTGTAGACAAACCCACAAGTTCACAGTGCTAAACTTAAATCATTCTCATTTTAAATCAGCCAAGCACCTCCATGCCCAGACACATCAGTATTATACATTCTGACAACAAGCAAACTCTCCCTTGTCGTCTCGCTCAATTACTTATTTAAACTTGTCCTATTGCAGCAGGTCTGGCCAATTGTCTTATGGACGTGAGACAGTGTAAGTGAAATAAATGAAACCATCAGGCAGGGAAAGTAAGTGTTTTTGTGGGCAGTAATTATTGAGCAGCATTAGGATTGTCACCACTTCTCACTCGCCTACCCTTGTGCATTTTTAAAGGCCGGGCTAAACACTAGACAGCTTGAGCCCAACTGTTAACATCTGTGTAAGGGGAGGCGCTCTCTCTCACTCAAATGAATGTTTAAAGAAAAGAGGAAATTGCACACTGTTAGTGCTGCACAGCCTCCACAGTAATCTAGTTATATGCAGTGTGGACCATAGTTGAAAACCTGACGATATTGTAATGATCTGATGTTTTGTGTTTCGTTCAGAGTTGGCACGTTTTGTTGTTCTTGTAACAGTTTATGTGTTGTTGTTAATGTAACTGCTTTTGTATGCGACACTTGGTTGCTATGCCGACACGTTGATGTGAAGTGAAGGTTCTATTCGTCAGTTACTGATAAGTCTTAGAGACCGGCTCTAGTGAGTTGAGGCAGCTGTTCTTTTGCTCTTGTTTTGGCATGGGTTACTGCCTACAATAGCCCTTGTGTTCAGAAAATAAACAATCTGAAGAAATTCGTGGTGTTTTCTTACACCAGGATACTATAATATGAATAGATACACAACACAATACAAAACAATACAATACAAACAATGACTGAAACTCAGTAATGTAGGCCTAATTACATTCCAGGCGTAATTTTGGATTTTGGATATTTTGGATTTTTGATTTCAGCCCAGTTTATTCCTGATGTAGACTGTTGTAGTCCTAGTTTAGTGGTTTAGTCCAGGTTCAGTTCCAGTTTAGTCCCAATTTAAATGTGCTATTCGCGGAAGTGGGAACATAGTCCTAGTAATATTGTCATATAAAAAAAAAAAGTTATACGAGATATAAAAGCACTGAACAAAGTATATAAAATAATTCATGCAATCAGTGAGGTATGACTAGGTTAAAATCATCACCATACCAGAACATAGCACCAATATATTTAGTTTCCATACGGACTCGGCATCTCCTGATAGTTGCATTCGAACATATTGTTAACCTCTTCTTGTGTGATGAGCTGAGAAGCCTGGCGCTCTCATGAATCATATCTCCATAGCTGTAGCACTCCCCCTGACAAACAGCCCGACTGTGAGGTGCAGGTATTGATGGAGAGCAGGGTGCAGACCGGCTCTAATTGCAGTTTGATGACTAGAGGTGCTTCAAAGTCATCGTTTCAGTCTCACACGTGTGCAGGTCGGCTCCACTTCACGTAAATACAGCCATAATCTGAGCAAACACTATCAGAGCCACAGTTAATCTTATGTGAAGGGTTTATTAACTTGTTTTATACCCCTCTGCCAATTATGTGACTTTGAATGATGTGTCATGGAGATGTGAAACGATAATAGAGACAGATATTTTTCCTCACGAGTCTTTACTAGAATGCTCTTTTTGCTCCATTGTTGGATGAGATATAAATCATTATAGTTTTGTTTTGTTTTTTTTGTTTTTTTATACATGTTTAAGTCTTGTTGTGTGAAACTACAGTGACTTGTTACTGTAGAGTGTTTGCACAAAATTTCAAAAATATTCTAATACTAACTAGATGATTTTAAGTTTCATTTTCAACACAAAATAATGGTAGTTTCTTTAATACCACATGAATTTCTACTTGTTTTGATAAAAATCCTCACCATGTGAAATCTTTTCAAGAAGGAGCCAATTCTGTCCAATTTTTTCTTCAGTTCAAACTTTCAATTTGGAATACTTTTCTCTACTTATTGTATTCAAAAAGACATTTTTATTTCCCAGAAAATACAATGATTTTTATATATATTTTGTGTGTGTGTGTGTGTGTGTGTGTGGACATAGCTCTACATTTTACTGGTTTAATTAGAGC
>KN469281.1:196836-233818 GCA_000787095.1 Periophthalmodon schlosseri
AAGAGCTAGCCCACCCGCCCAGCCGATACATTGACATTTAAGTGCGAAAAGATAACTGCAAAAAACATAACTACACAGCTCTCTTAAAGGTTTGTGGTAAAAATGGGCTGTGGGCAAGTTTTTAGTACATTTAAATTACATAATTTGGGGGAAATTATCAAAATTAGCCTTATATATCAGCCAAAAAATATCAGCAGAGCTTATCAGCCATCGGTTGCTCTGGATTCTAAACAATTGGTATCGGCATCGGCCATAAAAAATCCCATATTGGTCAAGGTTTGGTGCCAATTTAAAACTCCTGTGACTTGTAGCATTAGAGATACAACACAGTTAAAAATCCAAAGGGCTCCCATGTGGTTGATAAAGCTGCACAGAATTCAATTAGCGCTCAAAGTCAATTTTTACTAGTCCCTCCTCCCCAACTCAAATATTAATAGGACAATCCATCTGTTTGAGCATGGCAGCAGCCCTACCAGCCTTAATAACTGCTCATCATTTGGACGAGGAAACTGTGACTTATATCTCATTAAAGGGACGTATGACAATGAAAAACTGATGAACGAGGGGAGGGGCTTTGAGTAAATACCAATTATTGTCTGTTGGGATGTGCGCGTGACTAAGGAGTGTCTAAATACAACCGCGACGCCATTCTGTCTTCTCAGATTGCCTAACAGATGCTCCATGATATTGCTGCACTGAGTAACTCAAGCATCCCCTACAAATCTCCACACACGTCAGGGGAGTCCACAATAAGGTTTGATGAACGGCCCACTTGTTCCTTCAGTTCTTACGCACATAATAGCTGGAAATGTGGACAAAACCCCCATGATGCCTCAGGTTTATTAAACATGTCAGGAGTCGACAAGTAAGACGTTGAATTGATTATACAGCGAATGGAAGTGAATTAAAATGTCTAGGTTAGCATCGTGTGTGGGAGGATAAAGAGTCTAGATCTTTTGTGCAGTTTCCTTTCTGATGTTTAGCATGGTTTAGACTCAGTTGCTTCTTCACTGTAGACTGTATCTATCTCCATGGAGACAAGCTTGTGACGCTACCAGACAAAATTTCAAACAGGTGAGAAATGTTTTTCGAGGTATTTGTCTAGCAATAAAAACATGTGTAATTGAATAAATGCTAGGTCGACAAGTTCATTGTCATACCGAGTAAAGCAATAACATCTCCATGGAGATGAGCAGGCGGCGCATCCCCTACCGGAAAAGTCACATAGTGCACCTTTAGGTTTCAACATCTGATGAATAGAAAAGCGACTTCACTGCGCTACTAATTTAATAAATAATACTACTTTATACTTTATATTTTATTCATCTGTTCTAAGGTTTTAAATAACAATAAATAAAATGGCAGTAGCTTAGTTGGTAGAGACACTTAACCCGCCTCACCCCCAGTGTCTGTGTACGCTGGTGTATGAACGCGTATGTGAATGGGTGAGTGTTTCCTTGATGTAAAGCGCTTTGAGTGTCTTGAAGGTGAAAAAGCGCTATAGAAAAATGTGACTATTTACCATTTACCAAAGTTAAAATATATGTGTATGTGTTTGTTATGTAAATTAGATTGACTGATTTGTGACCTATCATGGCTCGGTTATTGGAGCTTATTGTTGTATTTTACACGTGTTTAATTTCATGCATTGAATATTCACTACACAATCCCTTTTAGTCCTCCTTTGGAACCATAAAAGAATGTGGCAATAGCAAGGAGTGTGAAGCAAGCTTACAGTCTTACTAAAACAAGCTCTTCCAAAATAACTTACTACCACTCATTAAAAACTATACACAGTGTGCTGAGCCTTTGTTTGTTTTATAATTGTTCTATTTCTGGGTTACTCTAAAATGCTGCCTCCTTCCTCTTTCAACAATACCAAAACTAATGGTAAACACATGCAGTGAATCTGTGTATTTGGCGATACTGCACGGCTTTACACTGCTGTTTACATAGTTTTCTCCACAGAGCTGACAGAAGGGCCTCTCTCTCTCCCCCTCTCTCTCTCTTTCTCTCTCTCTCCCTCTGTCTCTCTCTGTCTCTCTCTGTCTCTCTCCGAGCACCGAGCACAACTCACCCACAGTCATAAAGTGCCATCTTTTGGTAGACGGAGGAATTATTCTTCAGGAAATACTGTAGTGTGAAAGTGGTGCAGTGCAACAGCTGGGGGCTTGGGATCTTCACTGCTGAGGATCGTGTCTTAGTGTAAAGTCATATATTCATTTTATATAGATTTAAAGACTATTCATTTTTATTTCTATGTTCTATGTATGTTATTTCCAAAGACATGTTGGAAGCAAATGCATCAGTTTATATGTAAATGGTAAATGGTCACATTTTTATAGCGCTTTTCCACCTTCAAGGCACTCAAAGCACTTTACATCAAGGAACCAATCACCCATTCACACACACATTCATACACCAGTGTATACAAACACTGGGGGTAAGGTGGGTTAAGTGTCTTGCCCAAGAACACAATGACAACATTCATCTGTGGGAGCTAGAATCACACCGCCAACCTGTGGGTCAGTGGATCTAACCACTCAACCAAGGATGTTTTTATGTTGAGTGGGGGATTCGAACCATCAACCTTCAGATCAGTAGATAAACGCTCTACCAACTAAGCTTCTCGCTCCCAAACGTGGATAAAAAAAAGAGGTTGATCTTCATAGAAAATCATTTGGAATTTGGAGGTGATTCACTTCAACTGTTTCATTGCATTACATCGAGTGAACAATGTGGCTAATTGTTGTTGTGACTATAACTCTAAAGCTGTACATTGTGGTGAAACTACAATTGAATTCCAGTATTTTTAAAAACACTTTTAGAGCAGTGGGAATGCATATCTTTCTATACATCGCTCTGTCCGCTAACTTGTTATTCTTTACATGTTATGTTTTACAGCTTGTGCCCTTTTGCTGGCGTAGAGCCTATATAGCAGAAAATAGTGAAAATACGTAACACTAAGATCAAATTTATGCTATGTGAACAAGACTGGTATCATACCTGTTGCACGGGGTATAGTAGGCTGCATGTCAACAAATTATCGAAATATATGTGTTAAAGGTTAAGGAAGCTACACTTTGTCCTCTGCATTTGACCTTGCCTCTGCAGTAACCTGTCTGGAGCAGTGGGTGATGCAGGGACTCACCTCCAAATCTTGAGCTTGGCTTGGTCAGAATTTCTATAGTTTGAGAATTTTGCCTTTTGTGCATTGTTTACGTTAAAATCAAGCATTTATGCGTTAGAAGGAGCCGCGGTGAACTAGTGACAGGTGTTACGTGTTATTTACCTGGTCTTCTGGTGGACTGTGGTGGATTATTTTTGGGTCCCAGTATCCTTGCTGTGATCCTGTGGTATGTCTCCTTGTTGTCACTCACTGATATGTTTGTCCATTTGCAGGGGGAAAAGGGCGACTCCGGAGTCCCAGGAGAGAAGGGAGAACCGGTGCGTATTTTCCAGCGGTGACATTTTACACTGTGCCATTGTCCCACACAGTCATTAACCAGGGCTTGCTGCTCCTCCCCACAGGGTCAGCCAGGAGCAGACGGAGCCACCGGGATGAAAGGACAAAAAGTAAGTCACATCAATGTCAAGTGTCACATGCCATGATTTCCCCTCTGTCTGTGTGCTGCTCTGGTGTAAGTGCACAACACACACAGAGGTATTGGGCTCACATAGTTCAAGCGCTATGTAATTGGCAGCATATAGAGGCCAGACCTTTAGGTACCTGTATTATTTCCCAGTTTTGCCCATCCTTGAAAGCTGCTGGAAGCATTACAGGAACCGAATTGGGAAGCAGCTAAAAACAAGGAATAGGATCTTTGAAAAATGGCAACACTTTCTGAAGCTATTCTGAAAAAAAATATTTCACTCTTGTTTATTTATACTGACAGAGAAGACATTGAACTTTGACTGTTTCGGATTCATGTGAATAGGCCTTGTAATTACAAAGATATTAACCATAAACTAGCACACTGCAGATTTGTTGACGTATTTCTGTAATTACCAGGCCTCTCCACAAAAAACAAAAACTGGTGTGTCTTCTCTGTCAGCAAAAATAAACAAAACTCATTGTATTTTTTTCACAATAGCTTCAGAAAGTGGGGCCAATATTCCACACCAAAGACATGATTGTCAGTTGAATGAACTTTAAGCCATAAGATTAATATGGCAAGTTTTTAGAGCCAGTCCTTAGCAAATAAAAACAAAACAAAACAAAAGATTAACATTTGTGTATTTTCTTCTTGGATATTTATTTAAAAACAGTAATTCCTTCATAGATTTATATAGGCCCATCTCCATCTGAAATTAGGACATAATCAAATTCCTTTCTAATATATGCACTAATAAGCACTTACAGAATACTAATTTGTGACAGAAAATATATTCTAATTTCTAGCTTAATGCTGGTAAGATTCTAAAGGACTAAAATCTTGACTTTGACAGGATTCAAGTGGCAGATAGTAATTCTGTGTTAGAAGAAGCTGCCATTGACAGAACTCGTGTAGCAGGTTTGAAAAGTGTCTGAGATGTTAATCATCCTTTTTCTTGAATTGGTTTGACTTGATAAAAGATTCTTGTAAATTACAATTTTTCTCTAAGTATTGAAAAATTCTCAGGCGTTTTTAAGGACACAGAATAACCATAAAAATTGTACCATCACAGACAGAATAGTGTGGGTGGTAGGAAGAAAATTGTTTTTACTTGGAATAAATGTTTTATTTTTTTTTATTCATGAGAGATTTGCCGCACTGTAGACATCAGTATATAGGAGGGAAGTCACAACATACATTTTTGTGTCATGGTTACTGTGAAACAAATCATTACAGTTTTTACACCAGGACCAAACCTTAATTCACTTTCATTCATATTGTCTAATACACTTCCACTCTACCACTATGCTACAGGCATTATGAAACTGCACTTTCGAATGATAAACTAATATCACATAAACGGCCTATTATTAATTTGCTATCTATTTATTATTACTATTATTGTATTGTACGGTATTGTTGTGTGTATGTTCTGTATGTGTTGTGTACTGCTGCTGCAAACCCAATTGCCCTTTGGCGAGGAGGTTAGGTTTACTTTTTCAGTATAGATTGCATTAAATTGTCCTAACTTTACTACCAAAATGACCATGGTTATTATTTTTTAGTTCTGGTGATTATAATGTAACCTCAAAGCTATGCAAAATCAACTTTTTAGAGCTTTTAACCATGTTATAGTTGTTTCCCCTTTCCATATACTCACCCGAAATTGTATTTGGAGTGATTTGTGCATGTTTGGGCAATCTTTAATCACTTATTTTCAAGACGCCATATTGCCGATCAGTCCCCGTTTTCATCGTCACCGGCATATGCCCACTGCTCTGTACTTAGCGCTGCGTTGTCATTTTGGTACAAATGAAAAAAAAAAAAAAAAATCCGCTGCTTGCTTGCGTGATCCGCAGCTATCCATCAGAAGTGCCGACTCTTTGTTATGATGACATTTACAGCGATGTCAGCTCCCCTTGAGCGCCACAGTTTTCCAACACGGAATTCAGTGGACTTGTTTCTTTTATTAAGTCGTTTTAGGTGAATACTGCAATTTTAAATGTGCAAATTATAACTTAATGATCCACGGGTGTCATAGAGTATAACTATATAGCAGACACAAGCACAATAGGCCTTCTTTAATAATCACTTTTATTAAATAACCTAATAATCTTTAGCATATAGTAAGAAAAAGTATATTCTAACCTCTTTCTCTCTCTTTCCTTTTGCGCACATGACTTTTTTCTAGTGAATAATACATGGCAGAAGCACTGTAACACTTTTTAACTGTCTGCTGTTATGCCCCCATGCGGTGCCAAATATGCACCCATAAAACATTATTAAGATAAGTGACATTATTGTTCCACTATTTTTACAGACTACACACTACTGCTACACGCCATGGTGGAAGAATGGAAATATGCCTTGTAAATTATGAACGGGACGTGAATGCTCCAAAACGCAATGCATCACAATTAAGAGCCTTCCAAAGTTCCCCGGAGCCCCCACTATATCCATTATAAGGGGTTATAAAGCGAATAAGTGTATGCACAAACCAATTATGTGCTGCAACTTAACGCACGCTGCACATGAACGCTCTCTATTTGTGCTTTTCATCCCACTCATCTCATGGTCTGTGTCATATAGCCTGGGCTAGATTGTTGTTTCACACAAGTCTGGTCTTATTATTGTCCTCCGCTATGATGTGTTGAAAACAAACTGCAGCAAATATCTGAGGTCTTGTAAGAAAAAAACTGCGATTTGTTTGATTTTGTTTTTCTTTCGTACAACATGATGACCACTGCCCACTGAAGGATTGAAGATTTTCTCGTCATTATGCTGTTATGAGTGATAAGTGTATGAGTTTACAAGGGTGAACAAAAGACTAGCAAACTTTGATCCAAGCATCTCCACGCTGCCATTATGGGGTGTTGTCTTCAAGAAGCCCTATTGATACAGTTTTGATATTCCAATGATAATTTAAAACACATAATTTTTAGACAGTATAATTTGAAATTGTAGTTTCTTTGATGTTAACGTGTGTCTTGTACTAGCTCTGATATATAGATAGAAGACTAAACTAAAACCATTCAGGAAAGGCCAAACTTTGTCCTATTTGTAGAATTTTTTTCAGTATCGATACTTGTTGAAATGAGTGTCTTCAAAACTTCAGTAGTTTTAGTACTGATTAGCATGTGGTTATCAATTTTTCAACAACCCCAGTACACTGCATCAGTTGGTTGCGCCTTAAGCTGTGCATTAGACAAGTAGCCATATTGTTATCATGTCTGAGTGTTAAGTTATGCATCGACCAAACCAACGGCTTGACATTGACAAACTATTTTCCTTGAATGCTATTTGTGAATTCATATCTTATCAAAGTATTCATGTTTCCTGTCTTCCTCTAGGGAGATGTGGGTCCACCCGGTCCTCCTGGTCCTGTAAGTACAACATACAGATTCACTTTTAATGAGTTTGTTAAAAATGATCTGTCATTGGCACACAGCACAATGTGATAAGAGACAACAAATGAATGATAATGCTGTTTGTCAAGCGGCTCTGTACTAAAGTCTTTAGACACAACAGCCTGTGATGAATTGAAAGACTGGAGCAGATTTGCGCTGTTTACCTTATCTGTTATACCTCAACAATTGATCTCCAAAGTCATTTCCATCTCAGCCAACTCCTAAGATTTGTCAGAATATGCCAAACTTTGTCAGATATTCTTTGTAAATTTACATACCTACTGTACATCGGATTGAACTGACAAAGGTGTTATTTGACTACGCTTTTTGTTTTCTGTTGCAAAGTTACAAATTATGCAGAAAATTCTAACATTTGAAGTTTCTGGGCTGTGATTTCCGGCTTATCTCTCTTCAAATGAATCCATTTGGTACAGCCATTAGTCTGTGATGTTGTGATCCTTCAGTCATAAACAGCAAAAGATTTGAATTTGAAATACGGTGAGCTCAAAACAAAGGAAAAAGACTCTCTTTGTGAAATGATTGATAACAGTGATGAGTCGGACTTATGGGGTAGTACCTTGTAGTGTGGAAGCGGCAAGACGTAGGGGGAAAAGTAGGGAAAATTCAAAGTGATGTAACTGAAAGAATACAAACTGACTGGTTAGATTGTCTTTTTCTTTTATACATTTTATTGTAGTTTTTCTTACATATTATTCTTATGTGCATTATGTGTTTATGTACTTGGGTACCCTTTTGTTTTGTAGTGTTTGTTTACATTATTAATTTGGTTATTTCAACACAGGGGTGGACGAAAAATATGAAAAATAACATAAATATTGTGTCTACACCTGTTATGCCACACATGTGAAATCTGAAAGTACCAAGAATAAAAGAAGTAGGAGGGTTCGTGATTACATACTGCATAGACATAAAAAAGTCAAAAGACCCACTGTGACAAATCAGTTTTCAAATCTGCTGGGATGAGGTAATTACTCCTTAAAGGGGCGACTGTGATGGCCAATCTTTTCCCTCAAATAAAACAAAGTGGCATGAAAAAAACAGCTGTCACGAAGTTTGCCGGCTGACGTGTGGATGACTTGGGCCTAATGGGTTTTGCTCTGCTGCCTGTTTAGACTCTGAAGGTTTAAAGACGTGAGCTTGGAAACACTTCAGTGGCTTTCAGTCCTAATCTAATTCTTGTTAGTGCCCTATTCAAACGGCTGACAGGTTGGGATTCAGACAAGTTAATTAGATAGTTGAACACATGTCAATCAATTGGGGATCATTATATGCAATAGGGTTTTGTTATTTATGAAAAAGGTTACATATTGCCTAAAGTGTAATTAAACACGACCTGAAATCTACTTTTGTTTACTTCTAAACTGTGTACAAAAATACTTGGGAGTGCTTCTGGTACCGGAAATGAGTGGCCTCGGACTCTCTACCCTCACCTACATACATCACTGAAGAGTATTTTTTGTCTTTTAAATGACTGTGTACATGATGTTTTAATAGCGATGCTAACGGATAGTCCATTTTTGGGGCAACTTTAATGCAAAGTTAGTGCCTTAAGTGTGTGCTGCCGCTATTGGTCAGTACATTTTATCATCACGTCTCTGCTCTGATTCACCTGACACCTGACTGCAGGGGGCGGAGTTTGATATCTCCTCCTTCCCTCTTAATTTTCCCTGTAGTTCTTTAGGCACTGCCCAGTTTAACAGCTCAATTGGATTGGGGTAGTGGGTGGAGTTTACCACTTCCCATCCTATATTACACAAAATTGACTCGTGTGAACTTTAAGCCATGGTAGAATTTTGTTACCTCCTCAAAAACACCTGGAGTTGTGTTTTGTTCCATTCACACATTTTTGAGCAATCCATTATTATTAGTTTGTCTACATCTCCAAAGCTCAAAATGCTCTGTTCAATCTTGTGATGTCATTAAGTGGTAGTTTTCACGTTAACAGCTCCTTTTACCTTTTGATTAGTAGAGATTGGCAGTTCCCGGGCTGAAATCATCCGAATGATTCTAGTGAAGGTGTATGGAGTTTAAAAACACAGTGGAGCACTTCCTGTATCACTGCATGACATCGCAAGGTGGAACAGAGTGTTTTCTGTTTGAGAGAAGAACTTAAAAATGCAGGGTTTGTGTGTTAAACATGTGTGAATGAAACAAAACACAACTCCAGGTGTGTTTCTGATGAGGAAACATTATAACATAGATCAGAAAATAGTGTAATATGGGCCGTTTAATATGACATAGTTGTTGAAATTTGTGTGTACCATTTTATGAAAAAGTGCATTTTAGTTTAAAGCAAAAAATAAATTAAAAATCAAGAACGCAAAGAGCAGGGCAACAGAGGCTAGCATTCTGTTTCAACTTGTACACCAATGCCCTAACTGCATTGGAGTCCTAAATCATAATCTGCATATTCACTCAATGCTGCGTAGTGAAGATGCATGCTAACAGTCCCCAGCAAAACATTTAGCCTTTTGATGGATGAGACTGCTTAAATATTTAGTGCCAGTCTCTGTCTGTGCTTTCCCTGTGGCAGATAATTTTGGCAGTTAGGCATCGATTTCCCTTACACAGCAGAAGCCAGGCCTCACATCATTACCCGTCCTTCATAAAGCTTCTTGTGTTTATTAGTGACAGGGAGGAGCAGTGCATGGCCATCGTGCCGACTGATGCCTTCCAAACTGCAAAATAGCCCCTTTAGCTCCAAGACTGTCACTGCATTTATAGCTGGCAGAATGCATTTTACAATAGACTCCTAAAATCTGTTATGCCAACCTATGCCGAGTAAATGGTTATGTGCACATTTTACCACATTGGAGAGAGGATGCTGTGAATCCCTTATCGAGGCACACTATAAGACGTTATCAGGCTGTCGCAGGGGTTGTTGCAACAGAGTTTTTCAGTTAATGTTGTTTTGGAAGGAAAGGGAAATACTTAATGTCAAGAAAAGATTATGGCCAGTTGCATTAAAGCAAACATAATAATATCAGTGCCATTATAGCTGCCAACAAGGGAGAGTGTGGAACCTTTTATACAGGAAAGCATAGGAAAAACTAAGAGACACATTCATGAAAAAAAGTATTATGGAGATCAAAATAAAGTTTGAAAAATGCAATTTAGGGCTGGACGAAATGAGAAATGAATCACTTTTCCCTTGTATTGATCAATTCAATATTTGTCTTATTAAAAACAAATAAGAAATGGTTATGTTGCAGTATTCATTTTCTGAACATAAACAAGACAGACTTTTGCAGTGTGGATTTTACACAAAAACAAATACAGTTTCTGCATTTTATGTCTGCACCTATAGGCTCTTTTTGCAGATAAAGCTTTGCACTCTAATGCGCCCCCCCAGTGTACCCCTGCTGACCGGGGCCTGTATATCATGCACTGTTTTTTCCCTATACCTACTGAAAATATATTTGTCTTTTTTATTTTATATTGATGTTAGCCCGTCTTATAATTGTTAAATGGGAAATTTGCTAGAACGCAATGCTAACACTAGGCTGCTGTCGAATGCAGGTGTTGTTGGTAAAGTAGTAAAGTAAAAGTAAAAGCCAAATTAATTTTCTGAAAGAATAAAGGGTTAATGCGTACAATATCACATGTTTACTGTGTACTGTCACATGACAGAGATGCTTATGTAAAAGCACCTTGAGGAGACAATGATACCCAGAATTCTCTCAAATAAAAGGGAAGTAAAGTTATTTAAGTGCAGTTTTGGTACCCATCATCTTAAGGGTCTCTAGTAATGATAAATGCATTTGAAGTGCTCCACCTTATTTTGGTCTGAGTGTAGGATGGAAAACATGTTGGTGGTGACATGTGTGACATATCGTGAAATTCATAATTTCATCTTTGTGAAAAATGTGGGCATCAATGGGTTAAGTAATGTTAAAGGTCCAGACATCAGATTATAATCCGCCTTTGGTGTGCATGTGAACAAGGCCACTGACTGAACCTATTCCAGTGAAATATTAACAATTCCCCTCATATCTCTGGCTCTTGCTGTAATTTTCAGCTCTAGTTGTCTCTAAATGGCATTTTGTATTGTGTTGATACAGGACATAACATTATGATCAGTCCACAGCACAGGTGTTGGCCATTACACTAGTAGGGTTCAGTGGCCACTTGCGTTGACAGCAACATTTATGATCTGGCAGTCCAAAAGTGACAACACATTTTCAAAAGTGTGGAGAAATTAACAGATAGAGGAAGAGTTAATTTCTTTGCTTTATAATGATTTTTAATGCTTTTTGTTTGGAAATTGACAGTGACTTTTTAAAATAATTGTCTTTCAGTCACTCCTAGCTTGCACAGTGCCACACGAGAGCGTCAAACTCACGAGAATCCGTCTAATAGTGTGTTATTAAAATCAATGTAACGTCTAATTATCTACTGGAAAGTTACCAGTTTTATATACTTGCAAATAGGCACTAGACATCTCCAGTTGTTCAATATGCCTGTGGTCCCATTTCCTTGTCTTGTTCCTCATTTATCATGAAGCAAAAACCACCCAGGACTGAGAAGGGCCTAATTGCATACAGGGGTGAAACATGTGCTTACCATCAACAGCGAGAGCCGGAGGACATTTAGACTTAATAGGCTCTGATGATTATAGACACGTGATTACACAAGGTTTCCAGAGCACTTAGTTTCATAATACATCCAGCTAGCAATGTTGGCTTCACTTTCAAGGATCAGATCTAGTTTAGAGCCAAATTATAAAATCTGAACATTATTCTTAATGACGGGTACAGTGTGCCTTGATGTGTCATCTTGTGTTGGAGATCTGCACAACCAAAATAGTTATATAGTTATGTGTGTCTTGCAGGTGATGACAGCACATGGATTAAGATTGCTGTCCGGCACAGTGAGTAAATTTGAAGTGAAATATAAAATAATGTTCATGTTGCCAAGCTGCAATCAATAGTTTTATTTCATAGTTTAATGTTTTGCATGTTTTTATATTGTATTGATTTTATTGGAAACCACCTTGAGTGTTGTAAAGGGCTCTATAAATAAAGATTGATTGATTGGTTGATTAAATGTTAGCAATTATGGTTGTTCTGACTTATTGGAGAACAGAGATATAGGCATTTCTGTTGTTTTTGTTGTCAAGGTTATCAAGGTTGTATACTAACATAAACATCATAAAAGATGGTTTCTTATTTGCAGCTATCACATATAAAACGAATAAGACATTGCAATCATATCTGAACAAAAATAAATCCAGTAAAACTCAACCTTTGGACTATATTTGAATTAATTACGATTTTCATTAAACTGTTGTTTGTTTTATTTATTGAAGGACGCTATGAAGGATTCGACCCTGAAAGGAGAAAAGGGTGATCAGGTAAGTGCTGTTCCACCATTTGTTAATGAAAGTCCTTTTTATTTATCTATTTATATTTTAAGCAACAAGATCGACCTTAGTTTGAACATTTTTCCTATTGCTAATAGTACTTCCGCAAAAGCACATTACAAACGAGACAAAAGCACAGCCCACATGCTGAACTGTTCACAAGTGACACAGCAACACCAACAAAATAAAATATCGTGAAGGTAAAACTTTCCTGAAATTCTGATCTCGCTCCACGTCTAAAACACAGAAGTTAACTTGGAAGAAAATCTCAGCGTTTCTAACCTTCAAATTGAGTAGAAGCTTCATGAAAGTCCTTGAGGAATTTTCTAAAAACTTGAAGCCAGTCAGCAGGAGGATCAGCTTAGCAGTAGACCCTTAAGAAGTAGCGAATGACGGTTGTCTATCATATTTCTCTTATTTCAACAGGGAGAGGTGGGAGCCCAAGGACCTCCAGGCTTCAAGGTAACCTGTCAAAAGTCCTGTAACTTTCACTGAGCTCAGTATCTTCTCTACCATTCAACACATGTCATGATATTATAGTGATTGAAATTCACAAAACATAAATTCACAAAACTGAGAACAAGCTGCACCAAGTAACGTTGCTGTATGGAAGGTCCACCACCTGCTTGTGTCCATGGAGATTGCATTGCCTTGGTATGTTCCACAGCATGGCATTAAACGTAATCTATCTTGCATTTATAGTTAATTTAAAAAAGTGCATTAATTCTTATAGTGAGCTCCGTTTCTCCTCTTCACAAATTGACCTGTAACTTAACCTGGAGGCATCATCTGATTGTCTCCATGGAGATAAATTCATTTAATGCCATACTATGGAACATTCCAGGTGAAGTGATAACATCTCACATAATACAGCTTTAAATGGAACTGGAGGGTTATTTTTTCTTTCACATGGAGCTATTAGTGGGCTTGATTTTGGTCTTTGGTCAAATACATAGAATGACATGGCATTTTTAACCTGTTTAGCGCACCAGGTAGAGATATGTTGAAATATAATGATGAGTACATTTTCATACACTGAGGTTTAATATGACTAAAATTAATATTAATTTAACAGGGAGCTCAAGGACTACCAGGGCCTAAAGGTAGAGGTAACTCAAATGTAATACATTTATTGTTTTGGTGAGACTGCTCCTTAATTACTTTTGATTATTCTGTAGTTTTGAAATTGAACAGCTTTGCTAATGCAGTTTGCCGTATAATACCATGTACTAAGGTCCTCATCACACCAAAATGCAACCTAAAGTGGCCTCATTACAAAGTTAAACAATAGCAATAACAACTAAAACATCACATCACAATATTGATACAATTACCTTTTATGGCCATTTGGTAAAGATAGAGGTGAGAGCAGGAAGACACATGAGACTTTTATTTTAGTTGTTTTGCTTCAGTATGGACCCAGTTTCCATGGCAATAGGAAATGCTGGCTTGATGTGTGTATACAAAGACTGTAATGAGCAGAAAAGAGAATGCATCAACCATGAACGTAACACCAAAGTACATTGCTTTAGCATAAATGTGTGAGGTTACTTTCCTTGATGCGATCTAATGCATATAGAAAATCATTTAAGAGAGCAGCTAGGGAGCCTCTTTATCTGTGAATTTAGAAAGTGCTAGCAAAGCGCAGTTCCTATATTGAATAGCTGGCAAAAGGCGCCAGACACTGGTGTTGCACAAAGACAGAAAAACAGGCTGAAATAATTGGTTTTCCTTTGTGTTTGGCCAGGGGAGACAGGGCCTGCCCGGACCCACCGGACTGCCTGGACTCCCTGGTGAGCCAGTAAGTATACAGGCACTGAGCACTGGATATCGAGCCCAACTCTGAGTCTTCTTTTCTGTCACATTGGCACATCCTATAGCTCCTTCGCCTTACACAGTCACAACTTTAGAGTAGCTGACACTTATTCACTTTTAAAATACCCATACAACAAATGAAAGTAAAACAAGTATATAATTGATAGTGGTGAAAACAACAACACAAACAGCAGGGAGCAGGATTCAGACCGCCGACCCTTTGGTTAATGGATAAACACATTGTACTGTTGCTCAGTCCTCATAAGAATGTACTTGACTTTCCTTTAAGCTGAGCCTGTTTTTATTTGTCCTGTAACAATTTGATGTACTTTTTTCTGGCCACCATGGTAGATCTCGCATCATATGTATATAACAGATAGAAGGTGCAAGAGATGTCCACCATTTTACACAGTTGATCAGTAATCAAATTTAAAAATTAATTAGTAGAAAGTGGCAAATCTTAAGTGCTTGATGCTGGGAACGCAGGCAGAGACCCAATCTGTTCTCCACACCTGCTCCAGTAATGAGCATCTGTCTTTATTCAAACGCAGGGAGGGAAAAGAGGCATTTCATAAATCCAGGCTAAGGGAAATGATGCCGGAGCAGGGCGGCCCGCTGAAGCAGTGAGGAGGAGGAGGAGGAGATATATGTGTGCAAGCGATGAAGGCCTGATGATAGATGTGTCTCTTTTCTACACTATTTACAGGGCTCGCCAGGGGAGGCCGGGGCGCCAGGGAGAGACGGCCTGAAAGGAGAGAAGGTAGGTAAACTTCAAAATCCTCCTCTCACCTCAAAGTGAAATACAAACCTATGATGTTTTATCACAGATTGAACATGCTACTTGACTTGTGAGGACACCTTTCCGAAGATGAGCTAGTTGGAAAAAGATAGCGTTTTCTATTTTAGGATCCACACAACTCCATAGACATAAATGTCTCTTAAGAAAATTGTGAAAAGTTAATTGTTTTTGAGTATAGTTTTAAGTTTAAGTTTAATTTCATTTGTATGATTTGGACAATAATATCTGTGTGTAACGTAAACAAAAGGCAAGGCTAATTTATTTGTATAGCACAATTCGTACACAAAGTAATTCAAAGTGCTTCACAGAAGAAGAAAAACATTAAAATCACAATACAAACATAAATAATCACCCATTACATTCAAAGAGAAGAAGAGTGCAGAATAAAAAAACATTGTGTGTGTAAAGTACTTAAAATAATGGGGCCAAACCTATTTTTAACATCCTACTTTCTTCACAGGGAGACTGTGGTGAAATAGTTGGCCCACCTGGACCAAAGGGAGACCCCGGCGAGCCTGGAGGTGGTTATATGGTAGGTATTAGATTTAATATATAGAGAAACACTTTGACGGGTCACAAAACTCAAATGTAAAAGTGTTCAATAGCCACACAGACAATAACTTATGAAGCACAGATTATTGGCTGGTACAACCCTGAAGTGCAGCCCAAGGGTTTTCCCGCTGTGTTGCTCATATGACATTATGGAGATGCAATGGTATTAAGTAATTCACCATAGGAAGAACCCTGCCCGTGTAATCACAGATCCTCCCATTTTGGAGCATATAGCTACTCAAGCACTTGCTTTTATGGACATGGCTTTGCATATAGAAGCCATCATTACAGTCCCCCTCTCAGGCTCACAGGCAGTGGGATTGGGGCTGCGGTTCGCTCTACTATTTTCAATCACTCTTCAGCTTTGAGAAATCATCTTGTTTGTTGTTTGCACATAGAAATGATGAGCCCGGCGACTTATGCATGCACTGTCTTTAGACCACTGAAGGTGCTTGAACAGTGTAGAAATTTGAGGACAGCAGGTGAAAGGGGGCCACAGAGCACTGTAGATAAGGACCTCTTGTGCTAAACAGAGCAAAGGCTAAACAAAGATGTGGCGCTTGTTGAGTAAATAGGAACATAACAGAACTATCAGAGAGGACGTGTTCACATATGGTGCAGTTATTAGACAGAAACAGTGCAGATGGTGTGGGTGACTTTAATGCTTCAGCAATCACAAAAAGTTAATGTCACTTGATTGTGTTTGTTTTAAAAATAATTACGGGTAATTTCCTTTGACTTTTACAATACACAGAGACTGACAGTTTATTCTGTGAAGAAATAGTAGTAATAATAATAATAATAAACTGTAATTGTAGTAGTAGTAGTAATAATAATAATAATAATAATAATAATAATAATAATGCATCCAAATTATATTTAGCTTTTTGGACACTTAAAGGTGCACTTTGTAACTTCTCTTGTCTATGGAGATGTTGCTGCTTTTCCTGATGCTTCACAGTGTGGCATTAAATGTAAATATCTCAGCCAAGAGTCTAATTTTATTTATTTATTCTAATAGCCTTTGTTCATATCAGAGTAGTTAATTGTCTCCTAGTGTGGAAGCAGAAAGACGTATTTTTATGCTGGATGCCCTTCCTTTTGTATTTAATTGTGCTGTGACTTCTTTGGCGTGCGTTTACTTTTATATTTACCAAATTATTAAATGACCTAGATAACACTTCTGTTTATCATCATTCTTTTGTATGAATTTGTACTTTTGTCTTTAATATCTAACTGTCTAACTGTGTGTTAGTGTCTATTAGAAGTGCAAAGCCTATTTACATTGTGCAGTGTCGATCTGGGACATGCTGACCACAGAAATCAATGCCTCTCCCAAACTCGTCTGTAAATAATGCTTACAGTAGCTCCAGACCCTTCACAGATTTACTTCTTTGCAATGTCATTGTCAGTCAGGAACTATTTAACAATATCAAACTACTGTGTTTTGCAATAATCAAAACTACTAAATGGACAAATTTGGTTAAAGATGAATGTTCCACAGTATGGCATTAAATATATCCTTCTAGCATTTAATTATGCACCTTCAAGAATCATCTCACTGATTAAGACTGTCATGTTTACCTATTTTTATTTTGTGTTTCAGGCTGATGGCTTGCCCTTGACTAGAGGCTCTCGTGGTCCAAAGGTACACTAGCACTAAATCCACGCATTTAGATAAAAAATCTACAAATAACTTTTTCCTGGAATATGTTGGCATGGCTACACAAATATGACCCAAAAGACCATATATTTTTATGTCCTTGGGTTGTAAGTTGCATAATTCATCAGCTTTTTCTGTTTGTACATTTTACTTGTACTTGAATGCTTATGTATCTTATACTGTTTTTTTATGATTCCCATTCACTCATTAATTCATGATTTATTTTATGTTGCTAGACTCAAGGATTCATTTGATTTTTAGCGTTTCATTTAATTGTATGCGCACTTCTGTACAGATGTTAAACAAGTAGTAACTGAGTCTTATGTGCCATCTTATGACCATCATTATGGCAGTTCTCTTAATAGAAATGTTATTTTATGATGACTTTTTAAATAAGGGTGAACTTGACAGCTTAATATATTCACATAACTACATAAAGAGCATGTGTTTGATAGTGCCCTTGTCCATAGCTAAGCATCAGTTTTCAAAGCCTCTAAAGACTTTGCACTGGGGTGAAATGAGTTCTAGTGGAGGCAGAATAATGATTGCACAGTGCCTCATCATAACTGTGAGCTTCAGTGTGAGTGCCCTCCTGCTGACGCCTGCTTTGTGCCTTCATCAGGGCGAGAGAGGGGTCCCGGGACTGCCAGGAGACCATGGAGAGAAAGGCGAACCTGGAGAAAGAGTTCAAGGCCCACCGGTCAGTTTTATGATGTATTGATCGTCTGCCTCCCACATTCATTATTAACTTCGAACTATGAGCTGCTGTGAAATCTTTACTTTAGTTATTAAAGGAAAAGCATTCGTTTTTACTATCAGGACCAGAGTTCATTAAACAGAGGTAGATGAAAATGCTGGTCGTTACTCTGAGGTATAAACTTAGGGCCACATCATGTATGCTGCTTTTAGCTGCGTTGATTGTTGGTGAGTCTGCTTTCATTTCTGAGATACAGGATACTTGAAGACAGACAATCAATAGAGCAAAAGGTGTCTAACACAATTCCTTTATTGGATCACGGCGCTGCAGGGCAGACGGTGTTAACAAGATGTATGATGTGTTTTAGGGGCCTGTGGGACCCCCAGGAAAGCCAGGAATACAGGTGAGTCTTTGAACACACAAACACATTCTGTTTTCACAGACTTTATTGATGCATGCACAGCTGCTGTTTGAGTTTTTAATGATTCTCTCCTGCTTTAGTATAGGATTTTGTTCTTCAAAGCCGGACTGCTCATAATCAGAATTTCTATTTTTATTTAGGGATCGCGTGGCCCCCCAGGTCCATCTGGCCCACCTGGGGTTCCCGGACGAGAGGTGAGTCAGAATAACAGTCCCTGTTAAATGACAACGCTTCGATGTATTCAGTTCATATGAATCAAGCCCACTCACTCCAGCTCTCCAGCTGTGATACATGTGAACTGGACTCAGTATGTGTGTGTGGTGCCAGGAGAATGGCTAACACTTTTCTTTGTCCTAATTAAAGGGCTCCCCTGGTAGACCAGGCCCACCAGGCCCCGCCGGACCCCCGGGTGAACCAGTAAGTCAGATTTCATTGTCTTGTTGCTGTTTAGCATCACTGCTCGCCACTATGAGGCACTATGCTTAAGTCAAAGTTGCTATTCAAAGTGCAGCTTGTTTTTCTACATTTTTCACTCACCCCGCTGTGCAGCGAGCAGTACTTTCTGAAAAACATTGCTGTTTATGACAAATTGGCAGCACCCCATTGTTAGCTCATGTTTGTATTCTTTTTGGTCAATTCAAGCCTTAAGCAAGAGCACAATTTTACGTAGTTTCAGCAGCAGTGAGAAGAATAACTAACCTTAAGAGCAGGCAACTACCACTGTTACATAAAAGCTTGTAAAAGTACATTTTTTCTGCAAAAAACTTAATGGTCAATATAAAAAGACATGTACTGCATTTCTTCTTTGTCTTTAGACTGCTTTGCCTATTGTTGGAGACATGGGCGCGTTACTAAAGGTAATACATGTTTTTTTCTACATTAAATTTGCTTTCATATGCTTTTAATATATGTTATATGTGATTTTAGCACTGTATAGGTATCACTATGATGTCAAAATGTTATATCATAGACATAAACAAACACATAAACCATTTCTCCCCTCTTACACACTGCTCCTAATCATAGAGAAAGTTGGCACTAAATTGAGGTCTCAGTTCATTTTGGGACACTACAGTCCTGACGTTTTAACAGTGTCCAAAAGTGGAGTACTTACTGCTCCTCTCACTGTAAGAGTTTTAATGCCGAGCTCTCTCCTGGAAGCTGCAGTGCCTACATTATCTAGACTGGATCAAGGACAATGATATTTAAGATTCACACCTAAATGTCACAGTCAATGAGTTTGACAAAGTTCAGCTCTCACCCACATGAGAGGCGTTCATGGTGGGTTCACATTATTTCAGTTCTGCAGACATTTACAGAACTCTTTTTGTCAGTTGGGGTCTTGTCCTCTTCCCAGGGGATGTGACTTAATAAAAGGCCAAAATGCACTGCCCAATCTGAACTTAATGAAATATTATGTATGTCACCATTACCGCCCCCTGCTTGTGTCTATGCTGAGCGCAGAACGCCTGCAGTGCCTGTGCCAAGATCCCAGGACTTCCCGGGCAGAAGGGAGAGAAGGGCTCCAGAGGCGAACCGGGGGTGGAAGGCATGGTGGGAGAGAAGGTAAAGTTACATCGTCAGCATCCCAAATTAAAATCTTTATCCACAGGAACATCATACTGCAGTCCCAAGGAAAGTACAGGTTTTAATACTGCAATAACATTTCCAAGGTACTTTTAATTAAATGATTCAAAGACAGACTCAACGTCATTCAGAAAACTCCAAATTACTTTTTTTTTTTTAAACGTGAAGACAAGGCTGATTTACAATTTGCATGCTACATTTTAGTCAATAATTCCATCCATCTTTCTTTTATTTACCCTCCCTAAGCTTTTAATATTCACCGGCTATAAAAACCCACAGACACAGTGCACCCAGTTCATGATTCAGTTTTCCACTTAACTTTAACACAGAAAATATTTGATGCTACAATGATTTCCTTTGGACTTTCAACAGTGATTCAACCAAATCTACAATAAATGGAGCTATTGTGTTTATTTATTTGCATTACTTATATCTTTTTTTCTTTGGTAGGAACAGATGCAAGATGATTTTCTCAAAGTAACACATTGTCAACATCAAGATTTAAAAGCCAACATTATTTCACAACACCCACCTCTAGAGACAACTAACAATTATTGCTCAAAAGGGATAATAAAAAGAAGAGTACAATATTAGGTTCATAATCCACATTGTGAATGTGTGCATGTTTAATCCATCTTATTTTGAAATACTTCTTCAGGGGGATCCAGGCGTCAGGGGCCCCATGGGTAACCCCGGGAAAGAAGGCCCAAAGGTCAGTAGTTTTAGTATTGGCAGTGTGTGTATTATGTTTATCGTAATTGCCAAAGCCCAGCTGTGGTATAAATCTATTATTTTGTACAGTACCTGCAGCGGGGGCAGTTGCTATGGATACAGTTAGTGGTCACGTACAGCAGAAAGTGTGGATCGAGACAGTTTTGAAGTTTAAGTCTGACAGTCTTTAGGTTTTTTTTGTTTGTTTGTTTGTTTTTTTTAGTTTGGTGAAAAACACAATATATTTTTACTTTATCTCATGGCTCTCTGCTCTTTCTGCAGGGAGTGAAAGGCGAAAGAGGGTTCCCAGGCCCCACTGGAGATAAAGGCGATGAGGTGGGCAGAAAAATAGACTTTGACCAAATAACAAAAACAAATGTTTCGGGTGGTTTGCAATCTGGAAGTGCTGTGAGATCTGGAGGAACTTTTTCAAAAGAATGATAATGTATTATAATGTATGGAGAATGTTTGGAGAAGATCAAATTCTATTCACTTGGATGTTTAGGCACTTTAACCTAGCGTTTGTAGAAATGTTCTGAAAACTGTTTTCACTTTTCGATGTAGCGTCATGACCGGGTACATCAGAGCACCTCTTTTTCTAGTTTATTAGATTTACTAAGAGATGCTTTTATAGAATGTTTTTCCTTTTCTCACATAAAAGACTCTCCAGGGGGGCACATTAGCTTTCATATGCATCAACAGTACAGTACAAAACGGCTTGTATGACTTTTATTGATTTCTTTTTTAAACTTTGCTAGAATTTGTATCAAACCTCTATCCAAGTATTTCTCAAAATTAACACGTTTGATATATCTATGTGTGCCTATTATAAACCATAAGTGTAAATATAATTTGTCTTGAAGTGTATTTTGATCTTATGTAGGGCCCAGCTGGAGTCCCAGGACTCCCCGGAGCAGCCGGTCGGACTGGAGCCCCGGTAAGACTATGTGAATAGGACTAAGGCTTAATTAGAGCATGACCATTGAGGAGAAATACACTCAGAACTTGGTGAAGGTCATGTTTTAGTGTACACTGCTTTGTTTACAGGGGATTATGGGTAGACCTGGTCCAGCTGGACCACAAGGAGGAAAAGGAGAAAAGGTAACTACTGCCCTATTATTCCTGCATCCATTCCTGCATCCATTTGACTAAACTGTAGACTGTATGAATGGAGGATGGTTACAACTGTTTTTAATTTAACATGAGACTGATATCTTTATTAAAATTAAACAAATACAGATATACCTAATGGGACTTTTGCCTTTATCTTTGCAATGTCGCAAGCTCACTGAAATGTGAGCAGCAATAACAATGAACAATAAACTCAAGGAAACCAAAATGGATGGCTTATTTTTTAGACAGGCAAATCCTTGGCAGAGGTTCCAGCTCCCCAAGTCTTTCAAGCTGTGAAATAAACAGTTCAACTATTATTTGTTATTTATTATTTGTGTTTTTAATATGATATCATAATTAATAATATTATTGTGAACCTTTGCTCTGTTGACTTGCTTCTGTTCTTCAGGGAAATGAAGGTTCTCCAGGAAAGCCAGGACCCCCCGGACCTCCTGTGAGTTTCTCTGTCTCTTCCATCAGAACTCTAAAGCGATAACTTCCAGACACGGTCAAAATACAGCCTCTGTCAATATGAACCCACTCATAAAGTTTTTACAATTGTCTCATGGATTATAATAGTCCTCCCTGCTCAGGCTTGTTGCCATTTCACTTTTCTTATATGTCAGGCACATTTTGCCCAACAAGAGAAACATAACTGACAAACAGCTGGAAATGTGATAAAATCAGACTGACCAGGGCCTTGGCATTGAATCATGGCCTCTTCCTTTTAAGAGGCCAGTGAGTAAGCACTTCCAAAGGCGAATCTATAATTCATCAGGCTTCCCTTGAACCTGCCGTGCCCCCCCTCAACACACACACCTCCAACTCATAAACACCAGTCTGGGAGGACACGGGATGGCTCAGTGGCTTGAAAAGGGCATAGCAAGCTACTTGCTTTTAAATGAGAACCTTGACTCTCTACATTTACAATAACTGCTCTACAATAATCTATCAGAAACTTGCTTTTATATCCTAATACCCAAAAAGTAGAGTTTCGTTAAATGCCATCCTTTCCCCGGTCAATTTGAAATTTCCATTACTGTAACAAAAAAATATAGTTTAATATTACGTTTTTGAATGGATCGTAAAGCAACATGGGCCTCACATTCAGTTTTAAATGATTTCTTTCAATAAACAGCATCACTCATTTATTTGATGTATTTAAAGTTTGGACTTAAAATGACAAATAATATTACTACTGCTGCCCAGAAAGAGGCTGTGTGCTGGTTAACATGAACCTTCTCTTGTTCCATTTGTTTCTTTTTGAATTCCTGCCACTGCCAAAAGACAGGTGTTAAAGTGATTACTATAAATGAACTCTCCTTAACACTGAATTATCTGTGTATATTGTGATTTACTCCAGTCCCATAGTTACTGGTATAGTCATCTGTACAGTAACAAAATTACTGAGAAGTTATGAACTGATAGATTTTGGGTCACATTGAGAGTCCCCTTCAACTTTGTTTCTCAGGTTTGTTTAAGCTGGTAATATTTTTAAACATTTTTTCCTCTCAAATTACATATGGCTTGCGGTTAAGCTTATTGCTCTCTGTTTTCCTCGTGCGTTTTATTTTTCACTCTCTCATTTCCCATTTGTACATCCTCCAAATTAGCTATTGATCCATTTGATGTAGCTTTTAAAGCCTTAACTAGACCTACTGTACTGGTTTGTGGTTTGTGCTAATGCTCTTAAACTCACTCTCAATTCTGTTTCAGGGCAATGGGATGGGCAGTCTCTACAAGCTGCAGGTAAGGACTCTGCCTTTACTATAGAGCCATGGTGACAGAGTGATTCAGGGGCTTGTGAGTGGTGTCTTCAATCATACCGTCAGGAATAAATTTGTGCTTTAAATGTGCTTGACCCATACTGTAAAATATACAGCGGGGTAATAAAATTTAAAAAATATGTCTTTGCAGAGCAGTGGAGCTATTTTAGGACCCCCCGGAGCTCCTGGTACACCGGTAAGGATATGATCGCTTTGCTTGAAGCCAGTGCTCTCACAGTGAGCTGTGGAAGCAGCAGCACGCAGATACTGTAGCACAGAGAAGACCTGAATATCAAATAATCCCACTGACTCTGTAACGCTCCATGACTATACTACATTACAATACAGTTTCCTTGAATTAATAATCCTCACCTACAAGTACTTTAAATGATCAACTACTGCCTTTTTATTATTGTACTTGGCATTTAAGATTTGTGTGTTTGTTTTGGACTTAAAGTTACGTAAACACAACAGGTCTACAGGTACCACCAGAGATACTCAAACTTAAGTAGGGTACATAAAATGACACAAATCCACTAGCTTTCAACATGTCCATTTTTACAGGTTAAATGTAGTAGATTTTGTGTTGCTCACTAAAGGCTGCTCATGTATTAATAGTTAGTTATTTATTCAGTTTGCTAAAAGATTAGTTAAATAGCCATACATGTAAAGTAATGTGTAACAAACAATGGATTTGTGTTTGCTTGAGGGGCACTGAATACACAATTCCTAGAAGAGTAAATTTTCCAGTGAAAACCAAATTAGTTGAAGTTTTTTTTACTCCTACCTGGCCCAGAGCACTCTCCACACTGAAATAGCCCTAGATACTCCAACATGAAGCTGGTTGGAGTGACCTGATTTGCTTATCAACTCCCCCTGCCCCTTCTTATCAGACAGTTTGTAATCTGGATGCTGCTCTGTGCTCTGTACTGCATCCATCACGGGCCCCACTGCTCCTCCCGGCCAATCAATAGTAAAGCATCTTCATCAATGTTAAGAGGGACAAGGGCACCTATATATCAATAAGTCCTTTTGGTGTGAAAAGATGCAGAGTGGCAGAAAATGTGAAATGGCTGGGTGTTTGTGGAAGATGACTCACACTATATCACTTTGATTATGTACAAGAATGATTTATAAGGGGAAATTCAACAAAAAGAACAGCCAATAATGTATGCTATAAATTGTGGGGGACATATCACTGAGTATTCGTACACTGTCATATTAGACTGTTTTTATGTGTTTTACTGCTGCACTTGTCACATTCATGAGAGTAATCTGTCCTCCTTTGTTCCGTTTAAGGGTCCCAAAGGAGATGATGGGGTTGTGGTAAGTTTTTCATTTTGAATATATTTATGTTGAATTATTTGTCTGTATTTGAAGTGTAAAGAAGTAGGACAGAACAGAAGTCAGAAGCGTTTTCTATCATAGTGTCTCTACAGACGAAGTCAATACACCCTCCAGCCTCTGCACTTAGCCACTCTCTCAGCAGAGCTTTAGCACACAACAAAAAATGAGCATGTCTCCTGAAAACATGAAACCGGTGTACCATATTGTCTCGCCAGTGGCAACCCACAACCTCTTTTCAGCACTTCAAACACCTGCCCTCCCCCTTTAGTGATTTCTTGAAAACAATCCACACTACATTGAAACATGAAGCAGGTAGCTGCATATGCCCTCAACTTGAATCCTCGTGGGGCCAATTGCGTTTTTTATTGTTTTGTTGCACAGTGATTTTTCACCAGGATGTTAATTTGACATTTTAATAAATTGTACACGCAGACCTGGGTGCAGTGGTTGGAATTGCCCCAATCTGTCTCGCAGCTGATCCTCTGGCTACAGACCTCTCTCCTCTCCTTTATAGGTGCACTCGCTTATTCACGACAATCTACATGCGTGACAATTACCTGCACAATCCGTCTCTGTCAGAACCGCTTTGGTCGTCTGAATGCCGTAAAGGCATTTATTCACGGCAGTTTGAGCTAGACGGAGGTCGCATAGTGGGCTTGGAAATGCATGGCTCTCTATTTTTAGTCCGATTGTGATTGTCAAATAGGGTTTTCTTTTTGAGCCCGTCTCTAGCCTACCAGGTGTGACAGCCCGTGTCAAAAGATCACATAAATAATATGCTGGGGTTGAAGCATTGTGCTACAAGAATTATCTCTGTATTGACATATGAGACATATATCATGTTTTAATACATGACCAAGTCTATCGGAATACGAGGCGCAACTGGTGAAATTGGATTTACCTGCTTTCATGTGTTAGATGTATATGCTCTTATACAGGCTGCATTTCTGACAGCCTTGTAATAAAACAATTTACAGTCCAGTACTAAATGACCTTGATAATAAGCATGTTTGGTTGCTGCAGATGAGCTTACATCCTTTGTTTTGTGTTGTAGGGTGAGCCAGGGCCTATGGGATTACCAGGGCTTGATGGGCTTCCTGGTGCTAAGGTAAGAGAACCTGGTTAAAATTTAGTGCCAATATACAATTTTCTATAGGCACAAGTGGGTTATAGGGGAAGGATAATTTCTATATGGTATGTTGCTTGCAGACTTTTGCTGTGAATAAAACTGGAATTAAATTGTATTCATACTGAATGTTGAGATAGTTCCATTCCTATTCTCCAATTCCTGTATTCTGCTGCATTTTAGTTATTATTTTTTGCCACTGATAATCGGCTCATTACAATAACTTGAGATCTCATCTATGCTCAAACCTATGCATCAAATAATACTCCTATACAATTTTTTTACATTATATATGTTATGTTCAATCATTTACTTGAAGTAAATGTTCAATTCAGTGTATCATTTGTGCCAAAAAATCATCAATCAAAAATCTGTTGCTCTGGACAGGGCAACTTTTTGAGTTAGTGTGTTGTCATTTTAAAACCTTTTCACTATAAGGCCCATTGTGCAGTTTGTTAGCGCAGAAGATTTTGTATTAAAAGGGTTAAAGGAAGCGTGTAGTTGATGCTAGCAGAACCTTGACATAGTAGTACTGGAGGAACTTTTCTGAGATTTTGGGCTACCTGGGAATTAACACGCAAAAACACAAAACAAAAAGAAACGGTGCACCGCATGGGGAGGGTCGGCCAATAACAGCTCCTCAAAGAGCCAGAGTCAGTCTGTGGCAAACGAGATGCGAGAACGGCACGTGGCCGCCGGGGAGTGCAGCCACGGCCGCTCCGCTCCTTTGGCCATGCGCTCCTCTCACATCTCTCCCATCTCACATCAAACAAGCCCGACACCGGCCCACATAGGCTGCCGGCCCGACCGGTTGCCACTCTGCCACTGTGTTAAACTATTTTTAAGTAAGTTATAACATGTTTTGTTTTTTTTTTTCTTTAGGGAGACGTTGGTTTACCTGGACCTCCTGGAATACCTGGTCCTGTAGTGAGTATTTTTATATTCTCTCCAAAACATTTCTAAGTTAACAATTTCCTTTTTAATATACTTAAATACTAACTGTACTAAGATTGTGACCTTTAATATGAATGCTTAAAAATGTGTAGATGTCTATTGGAGTTCACTGGTGCTGAGTATGTACTGAATAAAAAGTGTTTGATGACACTATGGGTTGAGCTCTTGTATGTGTGTGTGATTGACAGGGGAAGCCCGGTGCGCGTGGAGAGCCAGGGATCCCAGGAGAGCCGGTGAGCTGCAGACACTAACTCTCTTTGAGCTGTCAGTCCTCGCGTCACTCCTTTGTCACGCCGACTGACACTCACTCTGTCTGTTCTCAGGGCGAGCGGGGACCCATAGGAGAAACTGGATTCCCAGGGCCTGAGGGACCCCAAGGTCCTCCTGTAAGAATACTAGATGAATTATTTTTGCTCAGTTATATACAGCATGTATAATCAGTATAGATGCTACCCACCACTTTCCAATCACAACCATACTGTGATTATGCCTTCTAAGTGGTACTTATTTCTATCAGATGGTTTGCCCATTGTTATTTCAGTGAATGCATGAAGAAAAACTGTATTCAAGGACAATATGGAGGGAATAAGTTGTCCTGTTGATGATTACTTTACTCTATGTAATTACCATCAGAAATGGTTTCTGTAATTTTCCCTGTATGTGCACAATGGAGCAATGTGCACTCAGCAATCAGGGTCATTATCCCTTTTTGAGATATCTCATTAACTGTGGAGATTACTAGGAGTGCAACAGCGCTGATCCAATCGAAGGTGGGAGCTGATACCAAATGTCTTTGTTTGTGTTGTTCCTCTTCAACAGGGCCGTGCTGGAAGAGATGGGACTCCTGGATACAAGGTGAGAGCTGCAAATCCCCTTATAGAAAAGTACTTTACATCAGCTGAGCTACAAAAAGATGGCACAGCAGATTCTTATCCAATCTCGGGCAACAGCGACCGGAGTCAATTAGGCTCATTTGCATTTTCAAGATTTGATAAAAACTAAATAGACTTTGCACTTTTAAGACTACTTTAGCTTTGATTTATTTTACCCTCATTATATCCTTGCTGCTCCAAGATAATGATAAAATGTTTGCTATAGAGCACCCAAGACACCCAGATTAAACATAACATTACTTTCTCTCTTTCTGGTGCACTTTAGGTGAAAATAAATATTCCTCACCTTGTAAAACATGACTGATTACATCCATTTCACGTCACTTTCTTGCGTCAATTCAAAGTGACTTATATACATTAGAGGACAAACAACCTGCTGTAAACCTCAGTGACATTGTCTGTAAATTAGCGCTTTTCTTTATGTAATTAGTTCAGATTATTTCTACTAGAATCTGAGCTATACTGATTCACATTAGATCCCTTGTGTGAACCTCCTGTATAACTTTATCATGCAGCAACAGTGCCATCTAGCAGGTAGCTCTTCACCTCTCCTCTCTCCTCCTTGCTCACGTTAATGTAATGCTCAGGGAAGCACATTTCACTGGGCAAGATGATAGATTTAAGCTTCCCATCATGCTACAGGGAATACAAAAGTCGTGCAGATTAAACTAGGCAGGGGAGTAGGAGCGTCACTACGATATGCCTGCTTTAAAACCACATCATGCCATATTGTCTTTTGCATGGCACCCGGAATGCACTAGGAAATTGATAGAAAGATGCTCTCGAAGGGATTGGCACTGAGCATGGTAAAAGGAGAAGCAATGAGGAGTGACAGGGAGGAATTGGAAGACACTGGAAGTTGTGACACAAGCCAATAGGCAGTCTCCGAAGTACTTCCATATAGAGTGGTATAGAGTAGAGACAGGTGAAGAGAAAAGCAGGTGCCTCTCACAATTCAACAAGACAGAGGTGGGGGGGTGACTTTGCAGAAGGTGAAATAGTATACAGGAAAATAATATCCAAGCTATTCACCCGAGCTGGGAAATAGCCGATCAATGCACATAAGTCTGTGTTTTTCAAAGTCAAGAAGCTTAGACACTAGACAGTGAACTGATCAGAAACTTTTCCCAAATATGTGTATTTGTTTGAGAAAAAACTGTCCCAATATAGTTTCTAGTTTTTCAGTTTCTAGTTTCAGTTTATTTCAGTCCCACACAATGTTTTAACAATGACATTTTCAAAACAGTTCAATACATACTCAACATGACAGTAAGTGAAAAGGCTAAGGCAGAAGCAGAGCTTATGAAATGCCCGCCTAGTTTACATGCTACATGCATTTGATTTAGACAAAACAATAGTAAAACAGTATATACCATTAATTACTCTATCCATACTATATGTTTGTAAAGTATTTTAGTATGTTTTATCAAACACTGATGTATGAATCTGCGACGAAGAAGGGATGTTCTTGCTGATGAAGTGTATGTGTATTTGTATTTGTATGTGAGTCAAACATCACCCTTAAAAGTGCACTCTGTAATGTTTCTGGTGCTTGTCATCATGGAGATGTTATTGTGTTGCATGGAATGTTCCACAATATAGCATTAAATGTGTTCAATTACAAGTCTTTTCATTTACTAAAACATACATTGAAAAACAAATATTCTTACTGTAAGCAGGGTCAACTCTCCACATCTGTTATTTGGCCTTTCCAGGCAAAACAAGAACATCTCCATGGAGACAAGCAGTTGATGGACCCTCCACCAGAAACATTATGTAGTGCATCTTCCAATCTTCCAGAAAACCGTAAAAAATGTAGATTCAGTGTCATTGTGATGTGAGAGTATGTTTGTTGTGTATTCCTTAAGCCAAGCCTCTACTCTGCATTTCATGTGATGCTTTGTTACAGGTGACAGTTTTTATCTCTGTGGAGGTTATACACAATTCAAACAAATCATTAAAATGTGTCTGCTCTTTTCCTCAGGGAGAGACGGGGAGACCTGGAGACAGAGGCTCCAAGGGAGAACGTGTAAGTAGCATGCACTCTGTGAGTCAGCCTGACAGAAGAGCACGCACATATTAATTTTCATTCAAATAAAAGTCTTCGGTGCTGCACAAACAGGACTAATCCCACTTGCACCCAAGCACTAGATAAAGGAACTTCGTGTTCGCGGTTTCCCACCGTACAAGGCTCCATTAAAAAGTTCTGTCAAAGTGCTGGAGTAATGCATCACAAATATTGCTAATAAGTTACATAATAAAATCCTTAGAATTGTAGTTACCAAGCAACACCCCCTTGTGAGACGGTGCTGTCCCCGATCCATGAAATTCATTTGTATTGTATTTAAATATATATTTGTATTGTATTTAATGTATTTGAACTAAGAAACTGAAAGGTGTGGACTTCTTTACAATGTCCAGTCATTAGTGAACTGTCTGTCCGTAGGGCGATCCAGGTATTCCCGGAGAGCGAGGTGTCCAGGGAGAGCGCGGACGCACTGGTGACTCTGGCCCATCTGGACCAATGGGACCCGCAGGCCAAAAGGGAGACCCAGGTCCTCCGGGACAGCTGGGGAGTTCACATCTCCTGGTAAATGAATTTTTCATTTTCCACCTACCTTAGATACTCAGGTACCTTACTAAGTATGAACAATATAAGTACCTCATCCAGGGTTTGATTCTCAGATTGAACAGCTCAGCCCTGTCTGTGCTAAATCATATATAGTATAATGGGAAGTAAGTATTGATAATAATTATTTAAGACACCTAGGACCTGGGTATCAGGTCCTAGGTGTCTACTAGAACTAAACCAGGCTTAAACTGAGGTTCTGCCTGGTATAAACAATGAACAAACCTGTATGACCGAAGTATGCTTAATTTAAAGATTGAGGACAGGATTTGATGAAGGTAAACATACCGTACATTTGATACATTTAGATATTTCACTCTCTGCCTTTGCATGTACAGTTCATGTCCAGTATATTTTTCAGTCCCTGTCAGAACCATTTTAGCCCCTCTCCTTTCTGAAGCTTGTATAACTTCACTTCTTTCATTCTTTGTGTGGAAAAATGGCACAGCCGCTACAGATTTCTGCATGAAACATCAAAAAGGCCGGTTGCAGAAAAGGTTTACTGTTCTTTTTCTGCTCCACACTTCCCACTCCCGATCAGCTCCGCGCGAGGGAAGGTCAGGGAGAGAGAGACGCAAACACACAGAAAGATACAGCTTTGTGTGGGCGTGCCTCCTGCTCAGCGGCGCCCCTGGGTGTCACCGATATTTTACACATAACGCTACACAGTCACAAAGTTACATAACACCCAAAGCACAAATGAAAACAAGATCGAATGAGTCCAAGGCTACAATTGTGTACCTTCTTTAGCAGTGGGAACGCAATGTTTACTGATAACGCTGCTTCCTGTCAGCTTTGATTAAGTCACACATTTCAGGTCTTGAAAATAAAGTCTAATAATTTTGTTTTGAATAGTGAATGAAATATATCCAACCATCAACTAACTCCTTTATCTTGCTGTCTGCATCTAATTATGAAGCACTTTATTTGCCGTCTTGTGTTGTCAGGAAGTGCTTGGTTAACATGCTAGGTGTTGTTAGCTTTACCGTCACAGCAAAACTCTGCACTGTTCTCTCAGAGATGTTGAAAAGCTCTTGTAAACTCATCACGATGACTAAATAGAATGTTTAGAATGCATAAGGTAATTGAGGAATAACTTTGGGCCACAGCAAATCGTTTAAAATGAACTAGTTCTTTTTTTTGCGTTTAAAAATCTGGTACAGTGCCTTTAACTGGGAAAGTTATTTGGTAAATGTGTTGTATTTATAGTAAAATTAGTTCATGTCACCTGGACCTCAAATAAACATTATGTTCTTTCTAATACAGGGTGATCCTGGATTTTTGGAGGAACTGAAAACAATCATCCGAAATGAAGTTTTAAGGGCTATGGAAGGTAAAACAAGACAAATTTAAATTCTTAAATTATTGTCTTTTTTCTAACAGACTCCAATGCATTTCGTATGTCCTTGTAGACAAAGTGTCACACGCTTCCATGATGCAGAAGACTCCGGCAGGGCTTTTAGCTGCTCACTTCCAAGGACCCCCAGGACCACCAGGCAGAGATGGGTTACCGGGCTTACCTGGAGAGCCTGGTTCTCCTGGTCCTCAAGGTAAGAACATATTTGTCTGAAGAAGTGAAGACATGCAATTAACTATTGGTCCAATGGTTATTAACTGTCAATGCAACCCTATCGCTATTCTCTTCTAACTATACTGTGTGCTCTTACTATAATTCCTATATAACAGAGGTGGAAAGTTACTAATTACACTTAAGAAGTCTGTTTCTTCTTATTTACTTTTTCTTACTTTAACACTCATTTAATTTACCAATTTAGTTAATGTTGTTTTTCAATTATGTTTTTTTAAAAAACAACATTCAGATATATTTGGCATAAAGGGCTTTTGGCATTGATGTAATGTTACTTATACTTGAGCATGTCCATCAAGTAGTACCTCTCCATCTCTGTTGTAGTATGAGACATAGCTGATGAACAACTGCGTACTATACTACACAACTGGCACACTGCCATAAAGCTCCCAAAGTGACCACCACCTATCTCTAGCTGTAAGAAAAGCATTTTGGTTCAAACCTGGGCGACACGGTGGATTTGTGGGGAGCTGACACTTGTATTTCGTACGGGATTCATGGGCATTTCTTTCTCGCTAGAGCCATATATCAAAGCAGACTGAAGCAGAGGACAGCAGCTCGGGAAAATATGAAGACAAAAGAAGAATAAGAGAAAGTATTATGAGAGTGGACAGGAAAGAGCCACAGTACTGAAACTCTCCTCTGAAATAAGCAAGCTCTAAAACACTACAGGAGTCAGTAAAAAGGCTGGACATCTTCATCCGCGTGACTTTCTGACTGCTTGATTTACTGGTTTGCTATAGGTTTTTTGTCTTTAATTTTTACCTTAGTATTGACTTTATCTAAGCTGTCTTAATTAAAGGTGCACTGGGTAACTTTTCTAGTAGAGTGTACATCACCTGCTTTTTTTCTCTTTGAAGATGGCATTGCCTTGTCTGGAATGTTCCACAGTATGGCATTTAACTTTTTTATCTCCAAGGAGACAAGCAGGCGGTGCAAGCAGACCAAATTGCAGGTTAAATCTGAGGAGAGGCGACCCCACTCACAGTGAGAATGCTTTTCAAGGGATTTTGAGCAATAAAAACATCAGAAATGAAATACATCCTAGATAAATAAGTTTAATGCCAAAACCATGGACCATTTCAGGCAAAAGAATAGCATCTCCATGGAGACAAGCAGGTTGCATACTCCCTAGTGGCAAAGTTATGCGGTGCACTTTTGAATTTTAAAGTGGACTGGTTGGTGCAGTTCAGAGCACCTTTGTATCTACCTCACATGATTAAGACCATTTACACTATAATCGACTGCTTTGATTGTATAAGCTGCTGTTAAGGCCGAAGAGTATTGCTAATGTATGCACTGACTAAATATTTTTGCTGTGTTAATGCCATTTGCATAACACTTGTATCAAATGTTGTTTTTGTGTTTTTTTAAGCTTCATAATAAAGTTTTATAGAAGAGTTTAATGAAAATCTGCATTAAATATTTACAAAAAAATGCAAAAGCTTAGTTATTTCCCATGACAAATCAGAAATTCAACAAGTTTCTTAATTTTTCTTTGTCGGCCTGCGCCTCCACTCGACTGGGGAGTGTGTTGGGGGTAATATTTCCTCATTATTTCTCGTCATCCGCGGCTGGAGACTGTGCTCCTTTGGAATATCCAATTTAACTTATTTTCCAATACACCAAAATGAATTGTTTATGGAGAAAAATAACCCCTGTGTTGGATTCACGCTTGTTTTTTCTCTTGGTTTGATTTCACGTGGGGCTAAAGTCTAAAGTGGTATTTGGAGAAGAGCATACATAATTACCCTGTTTTCTTTTCCCGATTTCCTTTTCTGTTGTAATTGTGTGCCTTTTTGTTGTAGTCGTCTTTGGAGTGAAATTGATTTGAGCAAGTGCAAAGAACAGCCCCAATGTCAAAGCATTATAGGAGTATAAAATCAACAATCAAAATGATAATTTGCCAATAAACAAAACACAAAATATTACGTGGAGATATTTCTCAATCTCTCCAAAATATTATGCATAAGTAATATAAATTGGATGGTGGCTGAAAATATTAAAATGCAAAGTCTTTTTTTAAGTTGTGTTGCTGGTATTGGCAATCAGAATGTAGTATTTGAGTTTGAGATTTGCTAATCTTTATAAATGATTATTATTGTTAGTTCCGTGTTCTCATTTGTTGCTTGAATGTTTTGTTATACTTTTTACTGTATTGTATATCAATTTTCAGAATGTATTTTATGATTTGAGACCTTTCTTGTGTTGTGGTAACTTGTGGGAGTAAACATGCCATTATGATGTCATTTCAATCATAGCTGCACAATTGACTGGTTGATTTGGTTAAAAATACAAGCAATAAGTGGGGGAAAATCAAGATCATTTATCAAAGGTAGTTTATCTGGACTATGTTTTTCAAATCTAGGCATTTCGAGCGCCATCCAGAAGTAACTGACAAACAGATTGAAAATGAGGCGTTTTGTCAAAATGTCTCAATTTCAAAAAAACATTGTCCAGGTGACTACCTTTGTAACTTTTCTACCATAGACCACTCCTAGGGAATGAGGGCGTCAACATGATGTAATAATAACAAGTGTTCATTATTACTATCACCAGGCTGTTGTACCATCAGGTCAGGGGTGTCCCATTTTCCATTAGTTAAACTCAGCAGACCTCTGTGCCATGCTGGCTTATTATTGCCTTGTTTTCAGTATATTTTTACAGTAAGATACAGGGCTCTCTCTCCATGGACTGTCTGCTCCCTGAATGAATGCCCGGGGCCCTGTGAGTGTTGAAAGAAGTCTCATTATTGCGACTGCCCCTCGCACTTTCGGAGCATTCATAAGGCTGTTTTTTCAGTGATTTTCTGTGACATGTAAGCGATGAGGCATTTTCCCTTTGGGCCACGGCAGTGCAATGCTCGATACCACTGTCAATGTTTCTGATGCACTTTATGGGAGGGTGGTCCATTATTTTAAGTGCCTTGTGGGAGAAGACTTTTGCACAGGCTCTTAAATTTGTACTTGGTATGCAGCTTGTTTAAACTGTAAAGACACAAAGGCTCTCTGCATGGTGGAGTCTTTGATGAAAATGTTCGCATGCATTTAGTTGTACAATGAAATGCAAATATAGGATTGTATAGTCTGTTTGAGAGACTAGCACTGAGTTTGTGCCTGCATTTCTATATGATTTTACATAAAAGACTTGCATGTGATTTAACATAAGAGATGTTCTATACTGCAGCTCATTGTTGCTTGGATTGTGTGCTGTTTGGATTTTGTTGAGTGAATTACTTGCCTTTTGAACTCATAATTTTTAGACTTTCCATTCAAGTGTCCAAATTGAAACAACCTTTGATAGCATAGTCTTTTATAGAAAAAAGAAGCTTTGCTGTTCATTCAGAAATCTTCAAAGACAGTTGCTTGTGGCTTCATTGTTGACAGAGCAGCGAAAGCCCTTGACACCTTCTCAGTGGAACTATCTCATAGATGGCTTGTTTGATGATTTCTCTTTTGACAGGGCGTCTTTTATTATTCAAAGCTTTGGGATGGAAACTGAGAATCACGAGTAGCCTGTTTTCACACACACTACTAGAGCTGCCTCTCTCTCATAATAAGAGTAGGCTTGATGCTTGACACTGTCATTGTTGTGATGTTATTTAGATCATCCAAACCGCTGTCTGTTTGACTGGCAGATGTGAAGGTGTATCCTTAGCTGAACGCACTGGGATGGCATTATGGGTTTTGCACTAATCTCTCTAACATACCTGTCAACCTGACAACGAATAACCCACCTTGCAATTATTATACAACAAGTGCAAAAACAAACCGTGTTCTCTTTTGTATTCAGGATACAGGGGCCAGAAAGGAGAGCGAGGTCAGATGGGGTTGACGCTGCCAGGAGATCCAGGGCCTATGGGACCACCAGGTAAGCAGAAGTTTGTTGATATATCTATTGCATTATTTGTGTTATTTTGGTTTTGCAATCTTTCTCAATATGAGCTTTGGAGTAAAAAAATCAAAATAAATAAATAAACAGTGTTCTCATATGCCCTAAAAATATGGAAATGACAGTTACTTTTTAGTTATGCAAAAAAAATGCCTAAAAAGTTCTCTCCTTACAACAGAGATAAGACGATCTGGTTTGAAGATGTTAAAATCATTTGTTTTGTTCTTTGTGGTTTCATTTATTTTACCCTGCGCTGTGGTTGCCATAGGGCAGATGCAGGATCTCAGCAGGATGGGCCACATGCTGAAGAGTAGAGCCTCTTTGATATGCAGACCATAGAGCCTGCCAGACAGTGATTTCTAACAGAGAAATAAGCCTATTCATCCTTCCCTTTTCTATTTGTTTAATAATAATGGTATCAAGAATAATCATAAAAAACTGGACAAAGTCGTCAATCACAAGTATTATGTTTATTTTGCAGAAGACACGGGGATTATGAATTGAGGTGTGAATTTTTTCTTATAGTTTTAGGTTTAGACAATTAAATCATTTTAGGAAGAATATTATCTAAATGAAAAAGGTACATTGTTAGTGAGATTCAAAAATATAGAGGGAGTTTTTGAAATAAGTTATAACACTTATAAATGAAGGACTGACATGTTGACTTTAACTGGGCAGAGAAAAAATGGCTTTGTGTTTTCAGTCTCACAGTAACTAAAAAGTGAAAAAACACCATTTTCTCTGCAGAGCTTGTAATATTGTGCAGCCATAAAAGTGCTTGTTGCCAGGTTTTACATGTTCTTGCTTTGTAAATTCATCCATAACCACAATAACTCCACAAGTCCACTCCCAGATTGTGTTTGAAAAAAAAAACACCCTCACAAAGAAGGAACTAGAGTGTTATGTAAGTAAAAACTGGTAAATACAGCTTTTCCACTTTTCTGGTGGATTTGTTCATTTGGTTGTTGAATTTAATAGACATTATGGCTTAATACACATGATTTTCTTTCTTCAACAGTTTTGCTTTTGAACAAACAGCAGTCT